>JADBJO010032287.1:0-15852 GCA_016801955.1 Conus betulinus
CCTCTTCCTGCTGGGGCTGCTCCACTAGTTCTTCTTCGTCACCCTCTTCCTGCTGGGGCTGCTCCACTAGGATTTCCACTAGTTCTTGTGGCATGAAAAAGCCATCTGTCCACTGGATTTCCAGTTTTCTTATCCACAACATGCCAACCATTGCCGTCTGCTTGACGAATGGCTGCAGTTGCCTTGTCTGCTTCATTCCAGACAAGCGCCTGGAAGTTGGCTCTTTTGACATGCATTCTCAATGAGTCTCTGCATGGTGGGAGCAGGCTCATGTCCACTCCGTTGTAGGTGTCCAACAGGACTGATGGAGTAGTTCCAAAGCGTTCGAGAAACTTCTGGTGCCTCAGTTTGTTTATATCAGTCACGGACCTCCCTCCATACAGAAGGCATGTGAATTGCTCAAGTTTTGCAAATAACTGAGCTGGAATTTCAGTAGATTTTCCCAACTGACTGAAAGTGGCAAGGAACTCTGGGTGTTGCTTTAAGAGTCTGAGAGCCACCAGCTTTCCTTTCTTCACAAAAGCACTGGTCGTGTCACACCCTGTAAAGGAATGCAATGCCGGAAGCACAGCACAGACTTCAGCCCCAGTCTCTGTGATCACTCTTTTCAGATCAATTAGTCGTCTTTTGTTGCCAACACCAGTGTCAAACAAGATTCTTTGCTTGATGCTCTGTGAGAACTTCAGCAGAAGAACAAACACATCTGTGTCTGGAGATCTGACAGTGATTGTTGCATCACTTGCTGACCTGGCAGCAATATGAAAGCAGTGCAGAATGAGTTTTGTATCTGCTTCCTCATGAGTGGACTTCAGCTCCTCCACTTCTTCTGAGAGTGTATTCTGTCCATTGACACTTGTGAGACGAACACATGTTTCCCCACAGGAGTAGAAGATCTGTCTGTTACAGAGTTTTGGAGCGTACTTGTCTTTTTTCCATTCCTTCAGGAAAAATCTTGTGACATTCATTTTGTTCTCATCATTTGATAAGAACCCTTTCCATTCTCTGGGCACTTTCGTTGAAGATCCTTTGATCAAGTGGGTCTTTGCTGTTCCTCTTCTTGCTCTCTCAATGCTCTTGATTGATCGAGGAAAGTAGGAATCTGTGACACAAGTCCACACGTGGCACCTTGGCGAGTTGCTCAAAGAGGCTCTCAGCCAGTTCCCCAAATGTACTTGGCAAAGCTACCTGTGCATGAAACAGGGCATTTCCATCAATGACGCAGTTATTGGCTGCTTGATCAGGTCTTTCATTACAGTGGGAATTAGCTTCCAGGAAGTGGAGCAGTGTGGATTTGTCTGTCTTTGCAGGAGTCCCATCAGCTGTTGCTAGCGCCCATGGCACTGGACCCAGGGGAAACCTGAGCACTCTTTCCAGACTGACCTGATGTTCTAATGCAAGAAGAACAAGCTGGCAAAACACGTTTCGTTCAGCTGTAACTTGCTTGGACTTCTTTGCTTTTGCTGATGAAACTTTAACAGACTGGGCAATCTTTGAAAATGTCTTCAGGTTGAGTTTCTTGATTGGGTCATTGAAACTCTTAGTTTTTGCCACAAGTCTCTCCTGCACAAATGCTTGGTATGCTTCTTTCCCAACTTTGTCAGCATTGAGAAGGTCGTCCTCGACGTCTTTTGGTGCTGGTGCTCCTGAAGACAGACAGTAGAGCACAGCCTTGTCAACAACATCAAAGGGGTTGATGAAGTTGGTGATTGCCTGCATCACATTGTTTGTGTCCTGATCACTTTTCACAATCTCTGATGATCTCAGGTCTTTGTGTGATGAGTAGTCTTGGCTGTCCATGTTAGCCATTTCCAGTGCAGCCTGTTGATACCTTCCTCTGACGTGTCTCGTCGTGCACCATCTATAGTATGCAGCATGGTTTCTGCTGAAGCCAACAATGCCACTTTGTGACTTGGCATGTCGGTTTTATTGTCTGTTCGATGGTGATGTCTACTGCATTTCTGGAAGAGGGAACAGCTGATCTGTTGACAGTGAATCCGCTGTTTTGAAGAAGTTGTTCTGCTCCAGGATGGGATGTAGGCAGATTCAGCATAGACTGCAAGTACACTGCTGTGTACCTGGCATAGTTCTGATGATCATAGCTGAAAAATAGACTGCACATGTTCTCCAAAGTTGTAAGGTGAAGAGTCCAGTTGTTTTCTTTGGTGGCTCTTTGAAGCTGAAGAATGTGCCAAACTCTGTCCATGTAGTTCAACCAAAACTGGGCTGTTTTTCCAAGTTCTCCTTGTCTGACTCGCTTTCTGAAGCGTGACATGCGGGACAGTATCCTTTTGCAGCTGTCATTTGTGAGAGCTTCTGACAGTCTGTCTTCTGATGGATCCATGGAAAGGCGTAGAACCACTGCTCTTGCTTCTTCATCAAAAAAGTCCTTCTCTGACGATTCAAATGCCTGTAGAAGAAGACGTTCAAGAGCTTCCAAGACAAGTTTGTGAACTCTAAGAGCTCTGTTGTAGTGCTTGCCAGTCATGACTTTCTCTATTGACCCACTGGCACAAACACCTGACTCAACAAGAATTTCTTCGAATCCACTGCACCTCAGGCTTTTTTTCCCAAAGCACACATGTAGGCACAAGTGAGGTGGAATGCGCCCATTCTGATGATGATGTTTACCAACTCTTGTGGGTTCTGCCACACAATGGAATAGGCTTTCTTTGCCACCGCCAGGTCAAATGTCACTATGGTATACTGCTGGCCCACCTGCTTGGAAGCTTCTTGCGATATGCGCAAGATATGCTGCACTGTTGCATTGTCAGTGATAGGAGCGAAGACAGGAGGCATATACTCCACTGTTGATTCGTTGGAGCTGCTTTGTGCACTGCTTGCTGTGAGAGAAACCCATCCAGCCCAAGATGGAACTGTCTGTGCACTATCCTTGGCCAGAGCCCTGCTGCACATCCACAGAATGTCAGATGACTTTACAGATTCTTCCATGTGAGGTGCTTCTGTCAGTGTAACTGCTAAATTCGGTTCACATTTGCTCTTTGCAAAGCACGGCTCAAGCACTGTTGATCTGCTTGCGACTGATCGATCTTTAGTTCTAGGCAAAGAAGCAGGAATTTCAGCCAAGGCATCTGCACTGCCCTCTGCAACCTCCTGAATAATCAGTCCATGAGCAGTGTGTGTTGTGCCTGCGCCAGATGGGGTCTCTTCATTCAAATCAAAATTGTCCCAACACAGATGTGACCACATTCCTGTCTGGTCTGATTGATGGGGGAAGAACTGTCTCTCTGTCATCAATGTCCTTGCAGATTGCTGTTTCCAGCTCTAAGATGCACGAGTAGGAAGCACAGTTTCCGAAGCGATGGATCAGAGTGATCACTTCAGCACTCCCTGTGAGGTGCCGAAGTGTCATGCCAAGAAGAAGATGCTTTGGCATCAGCCACTGACCTCTTGATGCAGCCTGACAAAGGTCTTGGGAAAAGGACTTGGCCAATCTTTGATTTTCTTTCTGATGACTCCTGCCCTTTCTTTCCTGTAATGAGTACTGAAATAAACTCTTGGAGGTAAGGTGGTGGACTGATAGCATCACTCAGCAGAAAACTGGCTGAGGGAGGCCAGGGCATTGCCGGGCTTCTCGCTGAGCACAGTGAATGATCCTGCGGAGAACTAGAGCTGCTTCCTCCAGCCTCTTGGAATCAGAGGCAGCAGTCTCAAACGCTGTCTCAACTGCTTGACCTTTGGGAACAACTGATGAATAGACGAGTTCACTTCTGTAATTAGGTTGCCAGAACTGTATTTGGTTGCCAAATTCTTTTTCCAGCTTGGACTTTAGCTTGCCTGTTCTGTAATTTTCATTGTAATGCTGGGGTGTATTTTCAAGCATGTATTGCTGATATTTTTTCTCTTAACATGGTCATCCGTTCTACATTGCTTCCTTCAATAATGCTGTCCTTCACATATTGAACAATATGGTAGAATGCAGCTTTGTGTGCAGCTTGCTGTTCAACGGTTTGGGCATCTTTGATGGTTCTCTGGTTCCTATATCATCCTCTCTAGTGTAATCTTTACGACATGAGCTGTGATAATGTGCTTCTCGAGCAACCAAGTCAATGTCTTGCACCTTCAAAAGAATGTTTTGGTCTTGTTTTCTCTGGGCTGCTTCTTTAATAGAGTCCTCAGCTGTTTTTGTGACACATTTGACCAACCTTTCAACATGTCTTTTCTTTGTAATACGATTCTTATCACAAAAAAGGCATTTGTCAGCAGGCAACAACACTCTGGTCGCCGTTGGGTTTGTTGCTCTTGGTTTTTCTTTGAGGAACTTGGTTCTCCCTCCTCTCGGGTGGATGCTTTCGTTTCAAAAGTCTGGAGATATTTGTAAAATTAGTGTAACACCACCTGTGATAACCCTGTTGATGCGGAATGTATTCATCTGGTATCTGGGAACAAATGTCAGTCAACCGTTCACTTTCACTGCCATGTTTTTTTTCTGACCTCAGCTGCCTCTTTGATTTTCCTGAAGCCACACTCAGAAAGCTGTCTTACTTTGCAGTCTCTTTTATTCTGCTGAAAGTGAATGATGCAGACTGGACCCACACAGTCTTCGTTTTCTTTCCGGAAGCCTTGCTGGATTTCAGTGTCAGAGGTTTCTCATCTGCCATAACTGGATGCAGGTGAGATCACTGCAACACACTACAGAAACCCGAATTAGAATGCTATCAAACTGATAAAAAGGTTGAATTTGTAGAAATTGTCCTTTTTCTTATTAAAAAACAGCCAATTATAAAGAGACAATGTCAGTACGATGTAAACCGTGGACAGTGCGATGAGGTTCGGAGGGTGCACGTACTAGAACTGGTCCTACAGACACAAACAGCAGCTGCTGACTTGCAGACAACCTGATTCGTGTAGTATAAAGAAAAAAAAGAAAAAAAAAGCAGACATTGGACAGTCAAGAGTTTCAAGTCCTTGAACACTTTCTTGGGATGTGTGTATTCTAAGGTATGTTGTAATCATTCAGCTATTTTGTCCATATATGAAAAGACACTAGCGAACATAATCTTTAAAGATCAAATGACTACCTTTTTTTTCCCTCTAGGTATATACAACATTGATGTATGATATTTGTAAATTCTGTTCTGAACTTCCTATTCATAGACAACACAAATAAATGTAAACAGAGCTTTTGCTGCAGAACAGCATTTTACTGATGGCTGTCAAGTCCACGTATTTTTCATACTGAACTGGGTCATCATCGTCAACAGCTGGCATGATTCTTATTATTGCATAGAGTGTTAACAGGAGAATAAAGCAAACACTGACAGTTATAAGGGTCAAGGTCAATAAAGACACTTGCTGCAATCTGTAAACTTCAGTAGCATATTGCACAGGAAAATGGCTGCCTTTTTCGACAGATCTGACAAGTTTCCATAAATAATGCCATTATTAACCACGACCACGACAGAGGGCAGAAGAGAAAATCGAACAAAATCCATTGGAGCCCAACCTACTGACCAAAACCAGTCACACATTTGTGATACAAATACAGTTGATGAGCAAGTTGATGACAATCACTACACTGGCAACAATTCGCGATGTTCTCATCATCCACACAACATTGATTCAATGAGGCCACAACACACACAGAGGCTGCCCTTTGCGTGGAGAGGGTCACAAGCATCCATGCAGACAAGGATGGCGTCACGTACCGTATCACTGGCTCCACCTTACATGGCCAGGCACCCAGGGTGTTAATTCTTGCTACATCAAATTCTCTGTCAGAGAACATCAACATTAACATACCAGAGCATGTCAAAACTTGGAAGAGAACACACTAACAATGGATGCAGAAAGAGGATACATGATCCAAATCATCATAATATTTCCAAAGATACCAAACACAAACACAGCAGGGTTACAAAGTTCATAGATTATGTTGTATGCACGTCGGTATGACTGGAACACATAACACCACCAACTATAGTAATTACAATTGTAATTATAATCATAATTTGCGCACCCTCATGTTTGCATTGTCCGTCACTTGTGCATACTGATCGGTAAGGAATTGGGGTTATGGGAGGTAGATCAATTCACTTCAGACCTTTGTATAATGTTTGCTTGCTAATACACACATGCCTCTCAATTGAAAAACCTGATTAACATGTCCGACAAGTAACTATCAAAGAAAATATTGAGGCTTGTTCAATTGACCAGAGTGCATTTTAGAAGGCCAGGTGCAGTTGCATAAATGCCCTGTAACGAACTGAAGTAACTGTATCCTGCTTTTTTTTTTTAATTTCGGGATGTTTCCGAGACAGTGAGCATTTGGCCCCTTGACTCCTGAGTATGGAATGGTAGTTAGTTTGAAAAATGAGAAGGAGAGTAGTTACACTTCGGGGTAGAGTTTGAAAGTGCGACTTCTTCTTCGTCTTGAAAGGTAGTGTCGTATGTGAAAGAAGACAAGACAGACAGTAGCACTTGATGACGTGACCCTGTCTGCCCCATCCACTCACAATGAGACTTCTGATTCTCAGCAAGCCATCGACTTATCAGAAACAGTCAAAGGATTTACAGAGCACAGTTGAACAAGCAATCAACAAAAAAAAAAAGAAACAAAAACAAACAAAAGCATTTTGGTGACCAGCCTGATCTGGATGAATCGTATGAATTAACGACATGCATTTTTTTTAAAATCAACTCTGAAAACTGCAGCATAACAAACTGCCCTGCATTTGAAAAGGCTGGAATATATTCATCTGAATCCAGCAATGAGGGATGCATAAAGAAATCCTCACAACCAAAGACAGTATTAGCACTGTATGAAAGCGCGACAATATCTCCATGACGCAAAAAATCAGGCTACCAGAGAGAGAGAGAGACAGACAGACAGACAGACAGACAGACAGACAGGCACACACACACACACACACACACACACAGATAAGCAGACACACAGACAGACAGACAGAGAGACAGGCAGACAGACAGACGGATTGACAGATGGACAGACAGACAGAGAGAGATTGTTTTTTTTGATTAATTGATTAATAGATAGATAGATAGATAGATAGATAGATAGATAGATAGATAGATAGATAGATATATAGACGTTTCTGTCACCTTCACTCATTCCCTGCTTGCTCCGTGACCGCCATTGTGCATGTGCATGCATGGGCCTGGTACCCAGTAGGCTTAGCCCATATTTTTATGGCAGAAACTCGCACACTAGTAGCCCCTTATTTGCCCAAATTTATACTCGACAACAGAGGCGTTATCCAGCAGAGACTGGTAAATCGCATTCCCTCGTGTCGTCAGCAAGAGACTGACAAAATATCAGCGCAGATATCAAGACAATGAACTACTACGACGCTTTAGTTGGCTATTCCGTAGAATGAAATTAAAAATAAAGATAGATATATATATATATATATATATATATATATATATATATATATATATATATATATATATATATATATAAAAACACTAATGTTTATTCAGATGTAAGGCCAAGGCCCCATTCTGAAGGGGCATACATACAATCAAAACAAAACACATTACGGTACACATAAGGGGAAAATGTAAATAAATTCACGACAATTATTAAAGCACATGAATAATTGTGATATTAGGTAGTCGCTCGCAGTCTTTTCTGAGCTTCATATATATACAGCCAAGTTTGAAAGGAGGCGTTCGTTTCTTGTTGACAACAGTAGTATTACCTTGAAATGACATGGTTCAAAGAAATACTTTGGCTTGATAAGCTTTGTTCTGAGGTTCTGCAGTGCAGGACAACATAACAAGAAATGAACTTCATCTTCCCTTGCTGAACCACATAGACGGCAAACCAATTCATCATCGGAAGGGTTTGAATATCTTAAACGATGGCAGGCAATGTCAGAAACACCAAATCTAAATTTAGCCAATGTGCTCATAATATATCTATTCATTTTTATATTAATATATGGTTCTAATTCATGAGTATTCTTAAATATCTGTACTGTATAAATCTATCACTATGATGGATATGATCATGCCAATCCTGCCATCTGCAGTCAATAATCCTTTCTTTAAAACATTTCAAAAACCCAGATACACTCTGTACACCCTGGTTTCCCAAACAAATCCAAACCCATAAGAATTTAAACACTGTCGTACCCTGGAAAGCCCATGTCCTCTTACCCTTCTCATCTAGAAACAACAACATTCTGTACGCTTTAAAAGGTATCCGATACTCATCCATTCTAGTCAGTTTCAGCCAATATTTAATACATTTAACATACGAATTTAGATAAACTGGATACCTACCTAATTCTCCATAAATCATATCATTTGGAGTTCTGGTGTCAACATTTAAGAAGCGCTTTAATGCATACAAATGAACTTTCTCTATAATTACATTTGTTTCAAAAGCCCAGATCTCAGCTCCATAATGCAAAATTGGCTGGACCTGTGAATCAAACAGCTTAGTAAAAAACACTAAATAAATTACAATTAATATATACAAAATGTGAAGAATAGCTATCGTTGCTTTCTTTGCTCTGTTTACAGTGTCTTGACATGCAAAATTGAAGCTAAGTTTTGTTGTGAAATATATTCCAAGATATTTGTATGCATTAACTACAACAACTCTTTCATTCCCGTAAGTCCATCTCTCAGACTGCGCTAAGTACCCTCCCTTCCGGAATACAATAATATTAGTTTTTGTTCATATTAACTTTTAATTCAAGTCTGTTTGCAGCTGAATATATAACTATTTAATTGTCGTTGGAGTCCAATTACCGTTGTGGACAGTAATATAATATCGTCAGCGAAGAGCAGGATGAACAATTCTATAACATCGAAAGTCACTCCATGCTTACCATTTTCAATTATTTCTAATGCTAGCTCATTTATGAACAAAGAAAAACAACATGGGACTACAAACATCGCCCTGCTTAACGCCTCGAGTACACATAAGAAAGTCAGATAGTTTAGCTCCCGATCTTATTTTTGCTTTAACTTCGACATACATGTTCTTTACACATTGATATAATTTACCCTTAATTCCATTTTTCATCAAATAGGCCATAAAAGTTTCCGAGAAATAGAATCAAAGGCCTTTTCAAAATCGACAAAAGAAAATAGATGGTCAATTGTTGAGTAACCTTTTTTTGAACCCACCCTGACGTTCACCAGTTATATTGTTATGCTTAACCCATTCACTCAATCTGCCATTTATAACAGAACTATATAATTTACTGCAGATATTACTTAATGAAATTCCTCTATAATTGTTCACATCATTGACATCCCCCTTCTTAATAAAGGGCAAATCACAACTTGGGGATGATCAAGGTACACGAAGTGGAGAAGTCACGTTGAATGTGCTCTGCCTTTCTACGTCGTTTTTTTGTCCGGGCTAGAAGAGGAACTGCCACCTGTAGGTTGTTGACAAGTTGTGTCAGCTGTCATGCCTTCGGACAATCTAAGGTTCCGACCAGTATGCGGCGCATTCGCGGCTGTCTACGTACAATTCATGACGAAGCGAGCAAAATTTAAGGCAGCCATGCGTGTGTCAGTGTTAGTGTTGAAGACACGGACAGACGGTGTCACCCTTGGATTGTTACTCTCCCTACTATTCTACGGGAATTTGTTGCGGCGTTGCGGGGACGTGGAGCTGAACCCAGGACCTGGCTCTAGGGACAACTTGCGTCAGTCCCGCCTCGGCAGTGGAGGTTCTGCACGACGAGACAGCGTCGGCGGTCAGGCAGCTCCCCCTGGTGCCTCAACGCGCTTCCGTCGGACCCCTCCACGAAAGACATGATGGCCTCCCTGAGGGAAGTAATTGGCTCTCTGAACGGTCTAAACAGTAAGTTTGACCATATGTGTGATGAGATGAAGGACTTGAAAAATGTGTACTGCTCTTTGAAGGATGATGTGTCTGCTCTAAGACAAGAAATTTCTGACCTCAAACAGGAGAACGAACGATTAAAGTGTGAAAATGATAACCTTTGTGCTAAAGTGGAAGATTTGGACAGAAAAGTGGATGATCTGGAGTGTAGGTCGAAGAGGAATAATCTTATTATCCATGGTATTCCACGCATGAAGAATGAGAGTTGGCAGGACTGTGAAGACAAGGTAAAAGACATGTTGACGGAAAAACTAAATTTTTCTGATGATGTCCTGTTTGATAGAGTCCATCGCTTAAATGCAAAACCAGAGTCTCCTATCATTGCCCGGTGTACTTTTTTCAAAGATAAGGACAGGATTTTACGTGCTAAAAAGAACTTAAAAGGAACTGACATTTTTTATTTGGGGAAGATTTCTCTCCCAGGATTAGGGAGATCTGGAAGAAGCTTTCTCCACATTTAAAGTCTGCTGCAGGTCCAAGGATGTAAAAGTTTCCATGGTATATGATCACCTCGTGATTGATGGGAAAAAGTTCGGACTGGATGGCAGTAATAACTTAGTTCAACTCAGATAATGGTGTGGCCGGCCGGAAAACATGAAAATATCCATCTCACAAAATTTACCAGGCGCCAAAAGTAAGCTGCCACCGGTCGTTGACAGCGTGTCAGTTCCGCAGGAGGTCACACACGACAGAATTGTGAACTGTGTTAGTTTACAGAAATCGTGTAACACACATCCCGTGCATAATTTGTGCACGGGGATTTTGAATGAACGAGTTGAATGTGAGCGTTGCTATGTTGATGTGTTGTGCGAGAATGGAAGTTTGTGTAAGACCAGTGATCATTATGAGAATATGTTGAATGTTGATGGCGGTTTCTCCCGCAGTTGTAATGCTGGTGTTAAAGTTGATACGAAAGCTGATACGGAAGTTGAAAGGCAGGAGTGCGGGGACGAGTGTGATAGTGGGGGTGAACGCATGGTTATGAATGGAACTGCTGGTAGCGATGGATGTGCGAATATGTTAGTGATGAATGGCAGCGATGGCCGTGGGAATTTGAATGTTATAGACAGGGAGACTGATACCGAAAGCAGTTACTACATACGTAATAAAAGCAAAGATGAATATACAGAAAGGGCTAACAATGACAGTGACGATGTAAATGTGGAAGGAAAAAATGAGAGCAATTGTGTCAATGACAGTTTAAAGCTTTCTGGAACCGGGTTAAATGTAAATGAACGTAAGTCTGATTTGTGAATGTGAGAGACAGTGATATGATATCACAATTTGCTAGGAGTTCCTTCCTTGATGAGGATGTGGCGAGTGTGAGTGAATTTGTAAATAATGTATCTTTTTTGCACTGGAATATATGCGGATTGTTCAATAAGTTAGACGACAGAGATTTCATTCAGTTTTTGTTTCTTCATTCGATGTTGTCTGTTTAGTGGAAACTTTTGCAGAAAGGTGTGAATCGAGCGTTTTTAAGGATCATAAAATATTTGTTAAGTCGGCTATTAAACTAACAAAACATGGTAGGTGTTCAGGGGGGATAGTCTGCTTGATACGGAAAGATTTGGTTCCGTATATTCTTCCTGTCAATTGTGAAAGTCCTTATTCAATGCTATTTTTGCTTGATAAGATTATTATTTTGCCTTTTATAAAACTGTTTTGCTAGTTTGTACGTATATTCCACCTGAAAAATTCACCTTATTATTCTTCGCATGGTTTTGATAATGGTATTGACTTGTTAGAAGATTGCATTGTGAAAACGATGATGTCATTAGGCGATGTTGATGTATTGCTATGTGGTGACATTAATGCGAGGACGTCAAATCTGGTCCCCCGGAAACTATTTGTGATCACCCAGTTATATGTTTGCCACAGTAACGACAAAAGTTCGGAGATTGTGAGATGTTCCCAAGACAATGTACTTAACGGATATGGAAAAAGAATGCTGAACATGTGTACTGTGCTGGGATTGCATATTTTAAACGGGGTATGTAATGGCGACTCAGAGGGTTGTTTCACATACATTGCTGACACAGGAAACAGTGTGAATGATTATTTCCTAGTATCTGTACACCTTTTTGAGTTTTTGTATGACAAGTTGACTTTAAAGATAATGGAAAGATTTGAATCCGACCACTTACCTCTTGTGTTATGTATACATGAACGAAGAGATAAGACGTTTTCAACCCGAAATTATATGTTGAAAGGGACCAGTTTACTGTTAGATATTCTTGGAACCAAGATTTTGCTCAGCAATTTCTGTTTTCCATGAGTACAGAAGAGGTCCAGAAAAAGTTGTTAGAAATTGAAGACTTGATACATGTCGATGTCAATGAAGCAGTGAATCAGTTTAATATAATTGTTAAAGATCAAGCTAAAATCATGGAAAAGAGATTACCAGTAAATAAGAACAACACACAGAATGTTTGGTACGATCATGAATGTAAAACGTTTTAAATGTAAAATGCGTAGATTGTTTCGAATATTTAAGAAAACGCTGGATAAAAAAGACAGGGTTCCATTTTGTATTGCCAGGCGTGAATACAAGAATTTAAATAAGAGAGAAAACAGAAAGAGTATAATGACCGACTGTTAAACGAATTGATGAATTCAATCCAAAGTCAAACAATTGTTTTGGAAATCGTTTCATAAAATGTCAAAAAAGAGATCACAACCTTCAAATAACATTTCTATGCATGAATGGTATGAACATTTCAGAAATGTGCTGGAAAAAGCTCATGATGAGAATGACAGTATGGAGGAAACTCTGACTGATGAGCAGGAAAATGAAGTATTCATACTTGACAGACCAATATCTAAAGAGGAGATACTGCTAGCTATAAGGAAATTGAAAAATGGCAAGTCTGCTGGGCCAGATGGTATGATTGGGGAATTTTACAAGAATTCGGGTGAATATACTGTGAACTTTTTAGTAAAGCTGTTTAATTTTCTGTTTGACTCTGGAATATATCCTGATAGCTGGGGAGAGAGAGAGAGGAGAGAGAGAGAGAGAGAGAGAGAGAGAGAGTGTGTGTGTGTGTGTGTGTGTGTGTGTGTGTGTGTGTGTGTGTGTGTGTTTGTGTGTGTGTGCATGCGTGTGTGTGCGTGCGTGCGTGCGTATGCGCGCATGTGTGTGTGTGTGTGTGTGTGTGTGTGTGTGTGTGTGTGTGTGTGTGTGTGTGTGTCAAGTCAAGTCAAGTCACAGTTATTTTTCTTGAGGGTTAAAGAATAAGCTTGACAGTTTTTTGTTTTTAATCCTGCCCTCACAAAAAAAGGAAAGAAGAGAAACGTGAAGCGATGCATACGTAGAAATCCGAAATATCATATGTAATGAACGCGATGAAACAGTTAACAACAATTAATCAATATTTTGACGGACAATGGACAACATGGCAGACATGGGAAAGAAGATATATTTGAGAGAGAGAGAGAGAGAGAGAGAGAGAGAGAGAGAGAGAGAGAGAGAGAGAGAGAATGAATACTGTTTAATGTCATCAGCAAGTAACGTGCTATTTGAGAGAGAATGAGAGAGAGGAGAGAGAGAGAGAGAGAGAGGCGGGGGGTTGACAGATAGGCAAAGAGACAGAAAGCATTGACAGAGAAACCAACAGGCAGACAGGCAGACAGACAGACAGACAGACAGACAGGCAGACAGACAGACAGAAAGACAGACAAAGAGAATATCAGCAACAATATAGATAATCATAGATTACTTTATAATTTGTCCATCAAATACTTTTTCATTGTTCTTTTTTCTTAAACACTAGTTTAGAAGGACACGTTTTTTTAAAGAAGAAGATTAATTGTTCCATGCCGTTCCTCCAGAATATATGAAGCTAGATTTGTAAAGATTGTTACAGAGTGTAGGAAACGAAAGTTTGTGAACATGTCTAAGTTCATTATTTGCAAATTTTCAGATAATTTTCTTCGGAGCTATTCCCCTAACTACTTTATACATGCATAAGCAGTTATTGAAGAAGAGTCTGTCTTTGAATGGAAGAATATTTAACTTTTTAATTAATTAATTAATTAATTAATTAATTAATCAAACATCAATAAATGCATCAATGAAAAGTAACTGAATACATAGATAGAATGATGAATGTATAAACACATTAACAAGGAAACAAATGTAAGAGATCAACAAATAAATAAGTCATGGATAAGAAAAGGAATGCAATTTTAAGTTACTGAAAACTTATAAGGACCTTCTTCTTTTTTCGTTTTCTATGTTTTAACTGTTTTAATTGGAACAACAAATCTTACAAGATAATAAGAAAAAACATTCCTTATAAGATGGGTTAAGGGAAACAAAGGGAAAAGAGTGTTGTAGAAGAAGGAGGGTTGGGTAACTGGGGGTTCTGTTCTGCGTGCTTTTGCTTATGTGTATCACATTGCATGACCAAAAAAAAATGACACGTTTGAATTTTGAAAAAAAAATCTGTTTTTCTGTTTCTTCATCCACCTCTCTCTCTCTCTCTCTCTCTCTCTCTCTCTCTCTCTCTCTCTCTCTCTCTCTCTCTCTCTCTCACCTTTGTGTGTGTGTGTGTCTCTCTCTCTCTCCCTCCCTCCCTCCCCCCTCCCCTCTCTCCCTCTCTGTGTCTGTCTGTGTCTCTGTCTCTCTGTCTGTCTCTCTGTCTGTCTGTCTATCTGTCTCTCTCTCTCTCTCTCTCTCTCTCTCTCTCTCTCTCTCTAGCTCTGTTATAGTGTGGATCACTAGCACGCACGGATGTACGCGCGCACACACGCATGCACGCACGTATACACGCACGTACACATGCATACATACACACACACAGATAGATAGATAGATAGATAGATAGATAGATAGATAGATAGATAGATAGATAGATAGATAGATAGATAGATTTTTGTGTGTGTGAGAGAGAGAGAGAGAGAGAGAGAGAGAGAGAGAGAGAGAGAGAGAGAATGAGATTGACAGACAGATAGACAGAAAATGGACGGACAGATAGGGACAAAGAGAGAAAGTATACCCTTTCATTGATTGGAAGCGATGAGTTCCTGTATCACTTGACTATTAAACAAAGTCTGGAGAAGAGGAAAAAAACAATAAAAACAGTCAGTAAACGGAGCGAATAGACGTTAACAGCAGACGAAAACAAACAACAAAAAAAGGAATCGGCAGAATGTAGCAAAAACAAACAAGTAAACAAAGAAACAAACAAGAACAAAACAAAAACAAAAAAGCAATGAAGAAAAACAAAAAAAGATTTAAATACATGGCATCCAATGAAACCTGGACATAAATCTTTGGTGAAGACACCTTTGCTGGAGACTGATATCAAACACCACCATGCAGGGAAACAAGGCGGGTGTGATCAATATATGTCATCCTGTTGCCGAGAAGAAGTGGCGACTGACGTCACGTTTCTGGTTGTGTAATGAGGAACAGAAAGAAACACGTAACGTGTGTGTTGAGAGAGAGAGAGAGAGAGAGAGAGAGAGAGAGAGAGAGAGAGCATTCAGATTCGGAACCAGATTCAGATTTTTTATTCAATAAAGCCATTGTCCCATATCTGAAAAGGAGCATGGACAGTCAGACATAAAACAAACTAGTTAATGAGTTTACAAAATACAAATCAAACAGCTAAGAATTCAATATTTCCCTGAGGTTCTACTCTCTAAACAAGTGGGAACACTGTCCGAACATACTCGGTCGTTGTAATATTTAGCGGAATAAATGGTTTTTGAATGTCTTGAAATGTTGACATCAAAATGAAAAAAAAATCTACGTTCCCTTCTGTTTGGAAACTGGACCGATGGAATCAAATATGTGAATGTTGTAGTGGACGGATTCTGCCTGTCTGTATGATCCATGTCAGCCTAGAGTGAACTGATTCTGTCTGTGTGATCCATGTCAGCCCAGTGTGGACTGATTCCCGTCTGTGTGTGTGTGTGTGTGTGTGTGTGTGTGTGTGTGTGATCCATGTCACCCCAGTGTGAACTGATTCTGTCTGTCTGTGTGATCCATG
>JADBJO010032288.1:2500-5000 GCA_016801955.1 Conus betulinus
AAGACCAACTACTACCTTTTGGTCTCAGTGTGTGGGATTAGTTGGTTCAGCGAAGGGCAAAGTTCCCAGGGCAGATTGTTCACGTGAAACCAACTAATCCCACACATTGAGACTTCACCCAGGCATCACTATTTATCATACAGTAATGAGGGGGGGTGGTGGGGGATTAATGACGTAAAAAACACACATTACGTCAACTAGTTTTGACGCCGACTTCCATGGTCAGCTGAGGAAGGTTTGCTGAAACCGAAAGCGCTTCTATAAAATGCTTTGGGAGTTTGTTGTTTTTTTATTTGAATTTCTTTCTTTCTTTCTTTCTCTGTTAACTCATTCATTTATCTGGCACAGGAGTCGCACACGGCGGTGGTACAGCTTCATTCATGGTGCATTCATTCACTTCATACTTTCTTTTTTCTTTCTTTCTTTCTCCCTTAATTCAATTGCTTCCTTCATTCTGTCCGGCACAGGAGTCGCACACGGCGGTGGTACAGCTCCATTCATTCATTCATTCATTCTTACTGTTTTTCTTTCTTTTTTTCTTTCTTTCTTTCTTTCTCCCTTTAATTCAATTGCTTCCTTCATTCTGTCCGGCGGCACACGGCTTTCTTTCTTTCTTTCTTTTATCCCTTAATTCAATTGGCGGTTCTGTACGGCACAGGAGTCGCACACGGCGGTGGTACAACAACTTCGGTCCGCCGCACAGGATCGTGCCGTACAAAGGCATGGTGTTCATCATGGCATGCCGGGGCTTCGTGGACTACCTTCTGCACCACCCCGTGGCCCGGGACTTCCTGCGCTGGGTCCGCTACACCATCATGCCCGACGAGACTTACTCCCCTCCCTCAACCACAACCCCGCACCTCAAGGTGCCCGGCTCTTACAAAGGTAAGTGTGAGGGGTCTTGGTGGGGGAGGGGGGGGGGGAAAGGCGGGGAAGTGGGGGTCGAGGGGGGAGGGGGGAGCGGGTGGGGTGGGGGGTAGGATGAGACTTACTTCCCCTCCCTCAACCACAACTTCCACCTCAAGGTGCCCGGCTCTTACAAAGGTAAGTGTGTGGGTGTGGGGGGAGAGTGGGGGTGTCGGGGGGGGTGGGATGGGTGATCTTGGGCGTGGGTAGTGGGTGTGTGGGGGTCGGGGGGGGGGGGTAGGATGAGACTTACTTTCCCTCCCTCAACCACAACTCGCATCTAATAGTGTTCACAGAAATAAAAAAAAAAAAAAAAGAAAAGTTATGAAAAAATGGAGGGGGGGGGGGGGGGGGTGGTGGAGGGATTGAAGCCCTGTTTGGATGTGTTTAAAGAACTGAAAAAAAATCCCTCATCTTTCATTAAGTGGACAGGGATAAAAAAAAAAAATTCCTTGATTTTTGCCCACTTTTGGTTCTTCCGTTGACCATATTTCATCTTTTCATCATTGTTGTACTCTCAGTTCTTATAGAACAGGGAGTACTTCAGAATGGGAACGAAGAAATGCTGTCTGTGTGTGTGTCTGTCTGTATGTGTGTCCGTGGTCAAAATGCGTTCCACTCGCTCCAGACAAAAACTACTTGGCCGATCTTTCTGAAAATTTGTAGGTATGTTCATTATGGGTCAAGGATGATGCCCGATGTTTTAGTTTAACCCGTTATAGCCGTTACTAATGGCTGTGCTGTAACGGCCTGTAACGGTTTTTCTTCATTATGGAATATCTCCGAAAGGACTTGGCCGATCTTCGTGAAAATCAGCAGGTATGTTCATTATGGGTCACGGGGTGATGCCCTATGTTTTAGTTTACCCTGTTATAGCCGTTACTAACGGCTACAACGGCCATAGTTCTTCTTTTTTTATGGAATGTCTCAGAAAGTACTTGGCCGATCTTTCTGAAAATTTGTAGATATGTTCATTATGGTTCGCGGATGATGCCCGACGTTTTAGTTTACCGTTATAGTCGTTACTAATGGCTATGACGATCCATAACGGTTTTTTTCTTTTTTACGGAATATCTGAGAAAGTACGTAGCCGATCTTTCTGAAAATTTGTAGGTATGTTCATCATGGGTCACGGATGATTCTCCATGTTTAGTTTACCGTTTATAGCCGTTACTAACGGCTATAACGGCCCCTAACGGTTTTTTCTTCTTCATGGAATATCTCAGGAAGTACGTGGCCGATATTTCTGAAAATGTGTAGGTATGTTCATTATGGATCACGGATGATGATCGAGGCTTAAGTTTACCGTTATAGCTTTTACTAATGCCCCATAATGGTTTTCTTCTTGATGGAAAATCTCAAAAAGTTCTTGGCCGATCTTTCTTAAAATTTGTAAGTATGTTCATTATAGGTCACAGATGATGGCCGATGTTTACCAGAATAGCCATTACTAACGGTTACACCAGCCCAAGACAGTTTTTTTCTTCTTTATGGAATATCTCACGCGTATTCAGGTTTATATGCTTTGCATCTTGTTTTTATTATTATTATTTAATCAGTGCTGTGACTCTATGCATGATTTGGCTGACTGGCA
>JADBJO010032288.1:10000-15849 GCA_016801955.1 Conus betulinus
AAGAAAGATAGATTAGAGAAAAGACGATTTTTCCCCTAAGATATTTGTCCTACATTCAGAAATTTACAGGGGTACATCTGAAATTAAAAGGAGATAATACTTTTTTTTTTCCTTCGGCCTAACATTTTGCATGTTTCGCCATTATGGACTATTTCACTTCAGATAAGGAAGCTTTTAAAGGGAGAGTAAATTAAAAGTGAGGATACTATTTTTCCCTTCGGCCTAACATTTTGCATATTTCGCCATTATGGACTATTTCACTTCTGACAAGAAAGCTTTTAAAGGGAGAGTACTCTCATGCTACCGGACACATCGGCTTGGTGTAAATGAGCCGAGGCCCATCTATTGCCATCGAGCGAGTACTTACGTCCATCAATGTAACTCAATGACCATTTTTTTTTTTTTTTTTTTTTTGTGGCTTGGATGATAAATCAAGTCTTGCAAATCTGACGCGCTTGATGAAATTCTGTTTAAACCTCACACTTCCCGTAGCCATGGATCAGAACTTGACAAGATCTTTGAGAAAGAATACAAAACGTGTCCATACCCTTTCCAAGATTTTTCTCCATCTGATTTTTAACTGCGGTCAGTACCATATCCCCGTTCCTATGCAGTCAAAAACTCTGCACAGTGATCATTAAAAAGTTAAAAACGGAAACGAAAAACAGATTTTTTTTTTCATCACGAACGAACGATTGTCTGACCAACGAAAGAAAAGAAGCAAAAAAAAATGTGACAAGACAGATAAACAATTTTTCTTAAACCAAAGACAGACCATGGGAGGTTAACATTTCTCATAGCCTATCGATCTAGGGGCACTAAATTGCATACGGTTCATCGTCTTTAGAGCAGGCATGATGGTTGCAGTTCATCTCTCTCCTTCAGCCGCGCCTTTAACTTTACCTGAGCTGAATCAGGTACCTGATTACTGCTGGGTGGACACAGAGGGTTTTCAAGCCGAAAACATCCCACCCCACGAGTGATTCGAACTCACGACTGTCAACTTCACAGAGAAATGCTCTAACCACTTGGCTAACGGCCTCTCATTGAAAAAGAGAGAGATTTTTTTTTTTGACACTTTGATATTTTGTTGTCATTACCAAAGAGGTGTTTTGGCAAGGGGGAAGGGGGGGTAACAGAACAATAACATTTCCCTCTTCCTTTCCTGCAAACGAATAGTACACATTCATCCTTAGTGTGTGTCACATCAAAGGTTAACAAAAACAAATAAATTTACATTTCCTTATGTCCTCACACACAGGAGTAATACAGTAACGTTTTTTTAAAAAAAAATCGTAAGACTGACTCGACCATCCACTCAATTAAATGATGACATTGTATCTTACTGATCTCTTCCACATGCGATGAATGATATTATATTGTTCATTCATATAAGAGAGAGGAGGGGGGGGGGGGGAGAGAATACCAAAAGAAGGACAAGCGTTACACACAAAGTAAAAAGACAGTCTGATTAATGAAAAGAAAGCGTGAAAGAACGACAAGATTCATTCATACACAACAGGCTGACTGACCCAAAGAAGAAAATCTATGAACAGACCAGACTTTCTCACAAACAATAACAGACAGACTGGCGTGCAGTTGGGGAGGGGAGGAGGTGGGAGTGGGGGAAGGGACGTCGTCATATTGGAAGGGGGTGAGGGGCATCGCTGCCGTCATCATTAGCGCAGGCAGATTGTACAGCGTTTTCCGTTGATTGATGCTTAATTGGACAGTTCAGTGTTCTCACAGAGACCTCTCTCTCCCTCTCTCCCTCTCTCCCTCTCTCAGACTCTCTCTGTCTCTCTCTTTGTCTCTGTCTCTCTCTCTCTCTCTCTCTCTCTCTCTCTCTCTCTCGCTCTCTTCGCTCTCTCCTCTTCATCTCTCTCTCTCTCTTCCCTCTCCCCCTTTTCTCTCTCTCTCTCTCTCCTCTCTCTCTCTCTCTCCTCCTCCTCTCTCTCTCTCCTCTCTCTATCTCTCTCTCTCTCTCTCTCTCTCTCTCTTCTCTCTCTTCTCCTTCTCTCTCTCTCTCTCTCCTCTCTCTCTCTCTCTCTTCCCTTTTGCAGTAGTTTATAAGAAAAAAATATTGTTTGCTCTTTGTTTCATAATCTACTTAGATACTTGCAGTGTTTATATATAAGATTATATGCGTATGTTGAATTAAGATTGTGCTTTCCAGATATGTTTGAGAGAAGAAGGGAAGAAAGGAGTAGAGGTTTGCTTATCTAATTCCTAAATTTGTGTGTGTGTGTGTGTGTGTGGTGTGTGTGTGTGTGTGTGTGTGTGTGTGTGTGGGTTGTTGTGGTTGTCCTCCTCCTCTTATCCCTCATTACCAACTCTCTCTCTCTCTCTCTCTCTCTCTCTCTCTCTCTCTCTCTTCTCTCTCTCTCTCTCTCTCTCTCTTGCTTAAATATGGATTTTGGTTTTGTTTGGAGAGTGAGTTGGAAATGTTCGTGGCTTTAAACGTTGTTTCAACCTAACGCTGATTGACTAGGTTGCAAACTCAATCCATTCGTATTCAAACTAGTGATAGGTTCAGCTTGTGTAGAGCGTTTTGCAGTGATCACAGTTTAAAACCTTTTTTACATTTAGATGTTGATAAGCATAATGAAATATATTACGACTAGATTTAGGCACGGGATTTCTACGTTGGCATTACGTCGCTATCAATACAAAACGTTTATGCTGAACGATTGAATTTGTCCCATATGTGCTGAAAGCGATGAAAGTGAGGTGCGTTTTGTTTTCTGTTGCCCAGCTGTTAAGCGTATGCGACAAACGTTAATTAAGCCTAAATATCATAGACATCCTTCACTGTTTAAACTGAGTTTGTAAATGTCATCGACCAAACCTGAAGACGTACGTAATCTTTCTTTGTTTTTTGTATAAAGGATTTTTCGAATGAGAGTTGTTGTGACTTCCTGAAATGTACATGAATTCATTTATATCGTCGTTAGCTTTTGTTTTGAATCTGTTATATATTTCGTTAGCTTTTGTTTTGAATCTGTTATATATCTTCACTCAATTACATGATCAAATTCCACTTCAATGTGGGCTGAGACAAATATCTTGACTCTCTCTCTCTCTCTCTCTCCCTCTCTCTCTCTCTCTCTCTCTCTCTCTCTCTCTCTCTCTCTCTCTCTCTCTCTCTCTCTCTCTCTCTCTCTGCATGGCAACGCTACGAAAGTTACGTGTGATGTTCATACTTTTGTATTGCATTATTTGAAAGAAAAGGGTTTTGTCAATTTAAAAGAAAGAGAAAGAAAGAAAAAAGATGTCACTTATGATCAGCCAGGAGACGTTTTGGCCTCATTGTTCAGCTCAGCAAGACCGAGGCCATGTTTTAACCTTGACCTTCACAGACTGCTGCTCCCCCCACCCCCCCCCCCCCCCCCCCCCCCCCCCCCCCCCCCCCAAACACACACACACACCTCCCTCCTCCTCCGCCACCTTCTGTCATAAATAACACAGAGGTCAAGACCAGAATGGCTCAGTTGGTAGAGCGCCGGACCCGTGAATCCTAGAGTTGCTGGTTCGAATCTCCGCTGGGTCGTTTCCGTGAAGAGGGGGGATTTTCTGCCTAGGGGGTAACATTGATACTGCTGCCATTTTCCGAAAAGTTCGTACAATGAGACATTTAACTGTGGTTCGGATTTATTCTTGCAGACACACGTAAAATCCTTATCTAGCTATCGAAAGAAAGGGTTGGTTTGGCCGTTGGCATGGATGGCACGTTAAACATAGCATGCACCCTGTGTGAGAAATGGAAGGAAGAAGGGGGAGGGAATGAAGGATAAATATTGACTGAATGACACAGGGGATTGGAGGGGGATGACTTAATGTATTGCCAGCAGGCAGCTCTTCAGTCGGCTCTACCCAGGTAGGCAGCCCGTTGTGTAAACGAGAGCGTGGGTTGTAAAGCGGTTAAAGCGTGGTTTCTTACCGAGGATAGACGTTATATATGTACTCTTAGTAATAGGAATAATAATAATGATAATTAATTTTTGTTGCATTGTAGTTTATGGTTGTCACACACACACACACACACACACACACACACACACACACACACACACACACACGCACGCACGCACGCACGCACGCGCAATATATATATATATATATATATTTTTAATTTTTATTTTAGATTTTAAAACTTCCTTTTACCATACTATTTTAGCAGTATATATATATATATATATATATATATATAGATATAAACACACACACACACACACCATCTTTTCCCTTTAACACACACACTAGGTTTTTCCGACTCATACAAATAGCTTGACTGAAATTTTATCTTTAAAAAGATATTCAAAATTAAGTATCTCATAGATTTGTCCAAGTTTATTTGAGAGCGTGTGTGCAAGCGTTTGTGCGTGCATGCGTGCATGTGCTGTGTGTGTGTGAGATCGTGCGTGCAAGCGTTTGTGCGTGCATGTGATGTGTGTGTGTGTGTGTGTGTGTGTGTGTGTGTGTGTGTGTGTGTGTGCGTGTGTGTGCATGCGTACGTGCGTGCGTGCGTGCATGCATGCGTGCGAGCGTCTGTGTGTGTGGTGTTTGTGTGTGCATGTGTTTGTGTGCGCGCAGGCATGTATATATGTATGCTGTGTGTGTGTGTGTCTGTGTGTGCATGTGTCTGTGTGTGTGTCTGTGTGTATGTTAGTGTATGTGTGTGTGTGTGTGTGTGCTAGGAGGGTGTGTATGATTTTTATGTGTGTATGCAGGCGAGGGAAGGAGCAGAGGTGTGAGTATGTATGTGGAAGGGGTAGTGGTTGTCATGCATGTAGGAAAGGGAGGAGAAATTGAGTATGCATGAGACTGTGTATGTGCGCACACATGTGCAGGCACACGCGTTTGTCTGTGTTTCTTGTGGTCTATCATCTCTCTCTGTCTGGCTGAGGGGCAAGGGGCCATTTTCTCTCCAGCTGTTGTTCATTGTACTCTGTTCTACATGGAGATTTGTTGTGCTAAGTGAGTCGACCCTAACCCAAAGGCAGGCGAGCGGGCAGGGAGGGAGAGGCCATTGATGATGATCATTAATAACGGACAGGGAGGGAGAGGCCACTGATGATGGTCATCATTAGTTGGGGAGCGTGCAGTCTTCTCTTTCATTACTGTGCAGATTGACCTGCAGGAGGTCTGAGTGTGGGACCACACAGTGCACGTGCATCTCGTTCGTTCTCTGTCTCTAGCTCTCTGTCTGTGTCTGTGTCTGCTTTGCTGACTCAGTCTGTGTGTGTGTCTCTTTGTGTTTCTGTCTCTGCCTGCCTGTCTGTCTCTTTGTCTGTCTATCTGTCTCTCTCTCTCTCTCTCTCTCTCTGTCTGTGCTCTCTCTCAATCTCTCTGTCTCTCTCTTTGTCTATGTGTATCTATGTCTTTGTCTTTGCCTTTCTCTCTCTGTCTCTGTGTATCAATTTCTCTCTCATTTCCTCTCTCTTTCTCAATCTCTCTCTCTGTCTCTATCTCTCTCTCTCTCAATTCATGTGTATCTCTGTCTTTGTCTTTCTCTCTCTCTCTCTCTCTCTATCTCTCTCTTTGTCTTTGTCTTTATCTCTCTCTCTCTCTCTCTCTCTCTCTCTCTCTCTATCTCTCTCTCTCTCTGTTTGCTCGCCTCTATCTCTCTGTGTTTTCTCTCTCTCTCTCTCTCTCTCTCTCTCTCTCTCTCTCTCTTCTCTCTCTCTTCTGTATTGCTCGCCCGTCACTCTCACTGTCTGTCAGTCTGTGTTATGTGTGTTATAACAAAGTGCATCTCTCAACTCTGGTTGTGTGTGTCTGTGTGTGTCTGTGTGTTGTCTGTGTGTGTCTGTGTGCGTGTCTTTGTCTGTGTTGTGTACGTGTGAGTG
>JADBJO010032289.1:0-10000 GCA_016801955.1 Conus betulinus
GGACTTGTCCTATCTTACACTATCCTATACTATTTTACCACCAGAACGACACCACTTTATCGTGGGTAGATAAAACGGCAGTTTTAAAGATCTACATTCAAAAGCTATCTTGCGCGAATATAAGAATTTAAGTGATTGTTCGTTCTTCGTTTTTAGTATCCTGAATGTTCGTTTTACCTGAAGAAGACCTAAGAGGTCGAAACGCGTGTTTTATCTGTTTGTACACATTCTCTTTCGGAATCACTAACAATTCTTTAAAAAAAATTAAGGCAATTTTAAGGTTGGATGCGGCCATCGTGATTCGAACTGGCCCTGCCTGTTTTATCGAACACAGCATTCTAACCCACTGAGCCAATCGACTTCCCCAAACACCGCTAGCGTGGAATGAACTGGTGAACATTCTGTGCAGTGCAATGTATGAATGGATCAGCATGAGAGAAAACGTGCATCATTCTGTCAACAGACAGAAGAGAACTAACCCACACAATACATCCAAGCCATAGCCCCCGAGAAATCATGAATCTTATCAGTCAACACTCTGATCTTAACACACACACACAATCTTATGGGATACGTCTTGCGTTGTTTGACGTTAAAGATGCATTTTGTTTTCTAAGCACTTACATGGGAATCAATTTTGACAAAGCAGCGGCCCTGCCATGGACCCTTACAACTGGCTGAGCTATGAGCAACATGAATTAAACCGAAAGCTCCCAAGTTATCAGGCGTGACGGGTCCTCTACGTAACATTAGTACTTTCAGTGTCAGCGTCATCACAAAACAGCCAATCACACAAAACCCCCCCAAAGCTGTGACTGCACAGAGAGAACGTCCAGACCGTGTCTGCATCTTCTGACTGAAACCTGCCTGTCCTGAACGAAAAGGCAACGAACGCAACACACCCATCAGACAACAATTCATCAGACAACAGTCAGTCTGCTGACTTCCTTCACACGGAGACGACTTTCAGCTGCGCTGCAGGCGCCAGCCACCCGTCTTCGTTTTTCCATCTTCAGATGAAGTGGAGAGGTACAACAAATCAACAGGGAATATCACGATGTCACAAAAGCACGTGAAACAAAACAGATGAACGTGCAGCGCATAACGATCAACCAACGTCCACCATCTGACCGGCGCTCACATTTTCACCAGCTAGTCGCCCACCAAAGCTGGTACGGTGGCCATTGTAACGGAAGAAAAAGATGCAAAGCATATAAACGTACTCCCAATTTATCTTGAATACGCGTGTGATATTCCATTAAGAGGAAAAAACCGTTTGGGTCGTTATAGCCGTTAGTAACGGCTATTCTGGTAAACATCGGCTATCATCTGTGACCCATAGTGAACATACTTACAAATTTTCAGAAAGATCAGCTAGTACTTTCTGAGATATTCCATAAAGAAGAAAAAACCGTTATGGGCCGTTATGGCCTTTAGTAACGGATATACTGTAAAATAAACATCGGGCATCATCCGTGACCCATAATGAACAAATCTACAAATTTTCTAAAAGATCGGCGTAGTAGTTTTGTCTGGAGCGAGTGGAATACATTTTGACCACGGACGGACGGACAGACAGACACAGACACACACAGACAGCATTTCTTCGTTCCCATTCTAAAAAAGACTCCCTGTTCGATAAGAACTGGAAGTACAAAAATAAAAATAAAAATAAATGCTTTTCAGAAGAAAGGTGAATGGACTACACGTGCAGCAAAGCAGAGGACGACCATGAAAAAAAATGGAGAAAAAAAAAAAATCAAAGAAAGTCATAGAAAAGAGGAAATGACTCGCTCTAAGTGGCGTGTGGCCTGAACAGACCATCGTGTGAAGCTGTGGCGCTCACTGGTCGCCGGAAATGTCATTCTGTCCTGGAACCAATCTTGTTCCAGCATTGTCCGACTTCCTTTTTGACGTTCCACTGCACCGGAACTACTTCCTGGCGGAAATTTCGTTGCACCTTTATTCATTGGCGTGTTACGCACGCGCGCACGCGCGCAGACCCAGACGCTCCCTTCATACAGACAGACACAGACACAGACTCTCTCTTTCATACACACACACACACACACACACACACACACACACACATTCTCTCTCTCTGTGTCTCTCTCTCTTTTACATATACAGACTCTCTCTCGCTCTCTCTCTCTCTCTTACACATATACACACACACATACACACAGACTCTCTCTCTCTCTTTTACACACACACACACACACATACACACACACACACACACACACACACACTGCTGTGCGTTTTCCCATAAGTCCCGTCCCAAACTGGGAGCTCTTCAAACCAAAATTTGATTATAACTATACTACTATATCTAAAACTGATAACATTAATATTCTAGCTTGCGAAGCAAAATCACATATCAATGATTGTTATCGTCACTTCGTAAAAGTCTATACTGATGGGTCTTTATTAAACAATAATGCTGGTTGTGGCTTTGTCATTCCATTTTAAAAAAATTGAGAAGTCCTTTCATCTTGGGGCAAATCTGTCTATTTTTACAGCCGAACTAATAGCAATATTAATGGCCGTAGAGTACATAAAAGATTTATCATTTGACTTTTATGGTATTCTCTTCTGTGTAGATTCTAAGTCTGTTCTTCAAGCTTTAGAATCTGCAAATTAAAAAAATCGTGCTGAAATCATATCAGAAATTAATATACTTATTATTCACAACCTTATGTCAAGAGGTATAACAGTTATTTTTGTTGGGTTCCTTCCCATTGCTTCATATCCGGAAATGAATGGGCTGACAGGATTGCTCGAGCAGGTGCAAACAATTCTGACAATACGGCTACTATTCATATTCCCTTGAGCTTACACGAAGGATATTCTCTCTTACTTACAAAAAGAGCCTCTTTTGAAAAATTTGAGGAATACTACTACAAAGAAAGTGTTTCTCCCCGAATACACAAACCCGACTCTTCTATACTTTGTTGTACGAAACTCGAGCAAGTAATCTTTTAAAAAGGGCTTCCTCAGTAAATCCAGTAAACCGTAATACAAACATAGGATTATATCCAAGACACAGTAAACAACTTCTCTCCTTATCATTTCAGTTTAAAAATAAATGCATTTTAGAACAAAATATGTCAAGAATATTCGATGTGCTTGCGGGCGTCCTTGATAATTGTACAACAACACATGTTCTATACTTTTGCCCCTACTTTGATTCCAATTTGTCAGAATTTAGAAAGGGTGCTTTCAAAATGCATATTCCAGGATACCATGTCTCTCTCCTAAATTTTGTACGAATTCTTATGTTAAGCCCAGTTGGCTCAATCCTATAATTGCTGTTTCATGATTTTTTTTTGTACAGTTGTTTGTTTTTACTTTTGATTT
Source organism: Conus betulinus (assembly GCA_016801955.1). Lineage (NCBI taxonomy): Eukaryota > Metazoa > Mollusca > Gastropoda > Neogastropoda > Conidae > Conus > Conus betulinus. The sequence continues at coordinate 3,361 of JADBJO010032289.1, forward strand.
TTTTTTTTTCTCTTTTTTTTGTACAGTTTAATTCTTACTTAGAGTTTTCTCCTCATCACACACACACACACACACACACACACACACACACACACACACCTTGTCTAATATCACATTTAGTGAAAAGACGTTAAAACACACAAAAACATACACACTCACACACACACACATAATTACTTTGCCATACAAAAAGCATGACTTGGCAAGCCGTTCCATGTGCAAACTGCTGACGAACTGGCTTGCACCCAAAGTCTGCGTGACCAGAGGAAATGAGACCAACACGCCAGTAACATCATTTGTACAGCACAGTGAGCCATTGCTGGCTGCGGTTGATTCGTCATCGCTGTGACCGCCTCAAACGCCAACTGTTCGCGGCATATTCTTTGTCCTGGTTTTTCATTCACGACCCCAGCACGAATTGGTCATGACAGAAGATGAACTCCGATCGCTGTTTCTGCCGGCTGCAGAAATGTTTAGATCCTTTTTCTGCCAGTGACGTTGCTCGACGTTATGTAATATTCATCAGTTGAAAAAAAAAAAAAAACATGAAGAAGAAAAACGCTTTCTACATCATCTGGTGTCTAATTCAACTTTTTTACCGTTTAAAAAACCACTGAATCTAGTATACAAACAAATCAGATTTTATCTTTAAGAGACAACTGTAAATAATTAAATCACTTTTCATCATAGACATAATCACGTCCTAGGATTTGTAGGGGAAAAAAAGTCGGTATTTTCATTCTCATAAAGCACTTCAGTCATTCTATTTCACTTTATCATGATCACTTTCAAAAAAAAAAAAAAAAAAAAAAAAAAAAACTTTAGACGGAAATGGGTGAGATGGGGGGAAGTGTGTGTGGGAAGGGGGTGGGGGGGGAGGAAGGAGGGAGAGATGGGTGGATGACAAATTTGCCACGCGAACTGGAATGTGAAGCACAAAGTTCATCCTTGACGCTTCTTCTTCTGTCTGATCATTCCGTGTCCTCTCACAAGCGTTTGCTCTAAAGCCGCTCAGTGTGTCCAGCTCCTCTAGACACAGCCACACCCATACCCGTCCTGCCACAGCCCTCTACATCAGCAGTTGCACGTGAAGCATTCAATACGAGGTCGCCACGAGACAACCCACCAGAGGGGAGGCTGCGCTGCGGCCTGGTAATTTCGGTGGTGTTCAATGGTACCTGTTCCGAACATTGTTTGTATACTGGACACTATCCAATTAGCCGCTTCAAGCTTTGTTGTCCGTTTCTAACGGTATCTCTTTTTCTCCGTGTTCAAATGCAGTGTGTGTGTGTGTGTGTGTGTGTGTGTGTGTGTGTGTGTGTGTGTGTGTGTGTGCGTGCGTGCGTGCGTGCGTGCGTGCGTGTGTGTGTGTGTGTGTGTGTGTGTGTGTGTGTGCGTGCGTGTGCGCGCGCGTGCGTATGTATATGCACGCGCGCAAGCACTTGCAAAAAAAAAAGGTACGCTGATGTGTTTTCACATGCGCATGTCTACCTACGTGTAATTGTATATTTTCACCTCTTTCTGACATCAGAAATCATTGAAACAATTACATAGAAGCACCATTCGGATTCATGTTGTCAGTTTTTTGCGTGCCTTTGCTTCCTTAAACCCTCCCTCCCCTTCCCCCTTCCGGCACCCTTCCCACCACCCCCCCACAAACCCCCACCACCCCGTACCCACAACCTCCCCATCCTTAGGACTTCTCCTCCTACCACGGCCCGACCCAACATCTCGCAACCATCACCCAAACAAAAATCTGATCAGCCTTCATTCTCCCGCTCACTGAAGCCTGGTTTATCACCAAGGAAACGACAAGCGAAGGCTTTGTGGGGAAGGGATGGGGGGGGGGGGGGGGGGGGGGGGGGGGGGGGGGGTCGAGGGGGGATCGAGGGGGGCGGCTGCTGCTGGCAATGGTTCAAGGACAGACATGACGTCAGCTGGAAAGACGACGAACAAGCGTCAGGGATACGTGTTGCATTGTAAGGTGATTGGAGGAGGGGGGGGGGGGGGGGGGGGGGGGGGGGGGTCATCTACCCTTGCTGTATGCTTTGTACCTTGGAGAGCTGTTGGTTTTTCACTTCTGTCTGCCATCATCCTTTTTGGGGAAAATGGCGTACATTCCTACTCTAGGCTGGCACTGCAGAAAGCGCAGCAGGATGCACAGGAAGAAATCTGTCAGCCTAACGGAGATGAGTACCAGCAGGAAGAAGCTCCAGGGAGAGTCTAACAGCACAATGTCTTCAGAGAAGAAACCTGCATCCCCCTACCCACCCACTTACCTTCTCTCCACCTATCCTTGAGACAAGCTTCGGCCCTGAACTCCTTACAACTGTAAGAGGGCCAGGCCTCATCCAGGTCATGACTAAAAGATCCCCTTCCGCTGTCAGAATGTGTGTGTGTGTGTGTGTGCGTGCATGTGTGCGTGCATGCGTGTGCGAGTGTGTGTATGTGTGTGTGTGCGTGTGTGTGTGTTTCCTGGCGGTGCTGGGATGAAACCTGCCCTATCGGAGGGACACCTTTTCGACGTTCGGAAACTGAAAAAGAACTGCCATTTTCTGAAGTTCCCTTTACTTCCCTCCACGACCACATCAGACTGGAACTCTGTTTCAAGACCTCTGCCATTGCCTTCAGGGTGCTGGTCCTCTTCTTACCAGAAATCGCGAACTGCTTTAAGAGATCATACGCTGATGAGCCCACAACTTCCCTTGCCCCACCTTCTATGGCGAAGACCTTGGCTTGGAAGCCAAAGATCAGCTCAAGCTGCCGGACAGACTGCCGCACTGATGATAAACACCGTCATGACGTCTCTGTACACTCACCACCACCAGCACAGGGCAGCTGCCGTCAGGTGAGCAGGCAGGAACGTGCGGTCATTTCCCCCCCCCCTGGACAAGACACAACCGTCTGATATCACCCCTTGTACAGACCATGCCACCTTCTGCCGTCCCTGTCTCGGGATCTTGTGGGCGAGGAGACCGAACTACGGAGCCTCACTGCCAAGACATGGCGCTCTCCAGGGGCTGAGAAAGGAGACAGCTGATGCCCGTCCCTGCCAGGCGTGGAGGCTGTGGCGAGGGCTGTTCACTTCACCCTGAGGGCCTGTCTCCAAGGGCCATGGCGTTAGACAAAAGGCCAGAACAAGATGATTTCCAGGCAAGCGAAGTAAACTGAACAACAATAATAATAATAATAAAAAAAATTCTTGTCTCAACGTATTGATGATTTATTTACTTACAAAAACGTTTGTGGTGTTGTTACAATCAAAATACTGAACAAGCTTTAAATCAAATGATTTTTTAAAAAAGTCATACCCAAAAAAGGAGGAGAAAAGCTATAAATCAACTACCATCATAGACCCTAACGACAGTTGGGTCATCCTTGAAATCGGTTCAATGTACACAACAGGTTCACATTGCCAACCATGTCAATACGAGTTCATCTAGAGTCGAACCCAAGAAGTCTGCGTGACCAAAACAGCAATTTGTCACTCTGGTGATTGATCCGCGGTGGCTTCGCATTGAATGATGCATCGGTTCGCATGGCGGTGAGGTCGATAACCAATTGCGTGGACACACTCAATCATTCTAATTTCTTCCAACTTCTGCTAGGCTGTGGTAGCTAAACTGTGTTTTATTGAACAGTTTGTTTAACCGTGTTGTAGGGAAGTGTTTTTGTGTAAACATAGCCTTGTGGCGCTAGCAGTGATGCTCCTGGGCTGCCGTACATGACATTATGGTGACCGTTTGGAATCGTTCCATTAATGGGTGAAAGCTTCTTCATGCAGGCTGCATCAAAACTTTTAGGGCAGCGGTCCCGAATGTAATTTCTCTTTTAACGAGAGATAATAAAGTTTCTGAATCTGAATCTGAAATGTTTCGCCTTCTTCGAGTATTATTACAGCAATGTAGAATGGGTTATTATAGCGATGATCCATCAGCAAATATTTTTCTCTTCTGCCTTTCTTTCCTTTTTTTCCATGGTCAACAAGCCATGTCACCTGCAATATTTTTAAAACTATCGTTCATCAGGGATCACTCAGCCACGTATGTGTCGTCTATCTGAACTGTGCACGTGAAATTCGTTCTTATTGTTGTTGTTGCTGCTCTCTCTCTCTCTCTCTGCATCTCTCTCTCTCTCTCGCTCTCTCTCTCTCTCCCCGTGAAGGGTGGGTGTGGGTGTGTGTGTGTGTTGGTCAAGTTATCTTTATTGAGGGTTAAAGAATAAGCTTTACAGCTTTTTTCCATCGTGCCCTCAAAAACAATAAAATGAATATACCGCTCAAGCACGCGCGCGCGCGCCCGCGCGCAGCGGCGCGTAGGAGAGCGTGCGCGGTTGTGTGTAAGTGGTGGTTATGTGTGTGTGGGTTTTGTGTGTTGTGTGAGGGGCAGGGCGTGCGTAGGGCCGTTGCGGCGTATGCTTGTGTGGGGTGGAGTTGGTGTAGTGTGTGTGTGTAGCACCCGCGAGCTACTTCTACGTAAGATATACAAGTGGCGCAAACGGACCAAAGGGTATGTGAGCACACTTGTGTTTTTCCGAAGTAGACGCGGCTGATATATATTCAAAAAGAATCCATACAAAGAGAAAGAAAGGACAGCACGTCAACACGAAATGCAAATCCCTGTCGTCGCTTGTGTGAGTCCACCCCAGCCTCTGTATCCTCCCTGCCCTTTCCCCCGTCCCCTCCGCTTGCACTTCGTCCCCGTCGTCCACATCCGCGTCGTCTTGGGCATAGGCCCTGAACCCCATGACCACATGAACCAGGCAGCCTTACAACGGCAACGCATCACCACCCCAACAAAATCTGGTCCATCGGACATTCTCGCTCTCGCCCACCAGTGAGCGGGAAGCGGGGGGTAGACGAGAAAAAGCAAAGGAGGTTATCATTCCCATGGGAATGGCGGGCAAAGGCATGGAGCGGGAAGAGAAGCGGGAACGTCGATCTTTTTCGCGGCCATGTGCCCCGGTAGCCTGCCTATTAAGTGACGAGAAAAGAAAGACGTCTGTTCCCCACGAGGGGAGAACCCCCCCCCGGGAGAGTCGATTTACACTGATGTTTTTTAGTGATGGTAAGGGGTTGGAAAATCCTGCCACCAAAAAAAAAGACGAGGTGGTCGAATAACAGCTCATGCGTCTCTCAGTACATACCAATCCAATCTCTGCTCTCAAAAGAAGAAAAAAACGGTGAACTGGATGTTGCAGTAGCACCGAGCACCAGCACACACACCCGACACACATCTAGAAAAGCGGCCGGCATGATAAATGGCGAATTGGAAAAATCTCTACACAATAACGGCGCGCAAACGTAATATAAGTTGCCCAGGCATCTAAATAAGCGAGATCCATCACAAAACATCATGCAATGGAAAGCACTACCCTGTCACTCAGTCGGCGTCAATACCAAACACTCCTCGAGCTTGCGTTCTCGGCACGAAAACACAAGACCAGAGAGAATACGGCCGACCACCTCCCGACACCCGCAGAAATGTGTTCACCGAAACATTGTAGACCGCCCCGCGCAAAACGGACACTAATTGTTCCATCAAAACAAAATGGACAAACAAACACATCAAATGGGGGGGGCAGAAAAGAAAAATTAAGTAAAAAGCAGGCGACAAAGAGCGAGCTGGGTGATCAAATGCATAAAAAGATTATGAGCAACGTGAGCCCAAGTGAACGTGACTGATTGACTACAAAGCGGATGCAAACGAGAGCAGCTGAGTAGTTACTCGGCTCGCACCTTACGCACTAGATGCAGCCGCCGGGGAGTTACAGCGCTGTTCACTCGGGCGTAATCTCTCTCTGCTCTCTGCAACAAGGAAAAGTGACGTGATTGAGAATGATACATCTCCTCTGAGCTCTCTCTGGTGTGTAGTGTGATATGGAGGAGTAGGGAGGCTGTGTGTGCAGTGTGTGTGGATGTGTGTGTGTGTTGAGACTAGCTGTGATGTGGGTGTGGAGGTTGTGTATGGGTAGGTGGCATGCCTGCGTGCGAGTGTGCGTGTTTGTGGTGTGTCGGCGAGTGTTTGCTTGTGTGCTGCAAAAGAAGAGAGAGAGAAGAGCGTTGAGAAGAGAAATAAACGCAAGACAAGACGAGAACAGACGGAGAAGCAGAGGTGTTTTGAAACAGAGCACGAATGGAAACATGTAAAAGTGTCGTCAAAAGGGACTGGAGAGATAAAGAGATTCATTATCAAAATGAATTGCGACTTTTAAAAGAAAAAAAAACACAACAACACGAAAGAAAACAAAACAAAAAACGCCAAGAACCCAACAACCAGCCGAAAGACCAAAAACCCACAAGGAAAAGAGCGCAAGAGTTTAGGAATTAGGAGGTGCATCGCGGTATATACGACACAATCCGACAATCACCAGACTTCCAGAGTATTTGTCAATCACCACCCTGTGGTCCTTCCTCGTCAGTCCCACCCTTATTAAAGCTCCGGCGCGCCCACTTCTCGCTCCTCTCTCTCGAAAAAGAAAAAACCACGAATAGCACCAAAAAACTACTACCCCCCCCCCCCACCCCCCCCCACACCAACACAAAATTGATCACCGCACATTATTTTCTCCGACCCCAAAAGAGCACTTGGTCCTACGATGGAAAACGACCAGCAAGGCCATTCGTGGGCAGGAGGACGAG
>JADBJO010032290.1:0-15843 GCA_016801955.1 Conus betulinus
TGCATCCAGTTTCTCCCAATCTTTAGTCTCGTTTGCTCGTGGCAGGTTGAGTTTCAGGCGCCTGGCATCGAGGGCCTGTGCAAATTCCTCATCCGAACCAACAGCGTGGATGTCCTTGGGCACTGTTCAGTTCTTCACTCTGCTATTTTATCACTTCACTCTGGTATTTTATTTCTTCACTCTGCTGGTCACGTGGTTGTTTCATGTGGTTTTCTGTTGTCACTCTGAGGACAAAGAATGTTCGGCAAGTCTGTCACCTCTTTGGATCCAGTTTCTTCCCACTTTGGTTTAGATCTTTGCTCTTCTCCTTGTTTGACTCGATGGACAAGCTGAACAACATAGTGCTTTGAATCACAACACCGATGATAGAAATACACATCATACTAACATGGCAACATTGGTGGTAGGCATTGTGCAATATAGCACACAGCAACATCGATGGTACGTATCAAATAACTCAGTGACACAGCAACATTGATGGACACTGACAGTAGATATTGTAAAATAATGACACAGCAACAACAACACTGATTCTACATACAGTACAACATAGTGACGCAGCAACATGGATGGTATGTATGGTACGGTATAGTAGCACACAACTATGAAGAAAAAGAAACACCCGAAGGTGCTGGGGAGGACCCAGAGAAGCACTGTCTTCGCCTGCTGTTAGAGCAGTCCTATACCACCCTTGCAGGCCTGCGATGTGTTGACGATGGGTACAGGTAGTAGCACAACTATGAGACTTGTAATACCCATTGTGACACATCCACGTTGATAGTACACTTAACACAACATTGTGACACGGCAATATTATTGATATGCATGGCAAAATATAAAGACACGGCAACATCGATTGTAGAATACAATATGATGACTCGGCCATATTGATAGTAAATATGGTACAACATAGTGACAGCAACATTCATGATACATATTATACAATAGAGTGACACAAGAACGTTGATTGCACATAAAACACAGCATAGTGATACACCGACATTGATGGTGCATTTGGCGCGACAACGTAACATGCCTTAATTGGTGGTACATACCATAAAACATAGTGACACAGAAACATTGATGGTATATAATAATAATAATAATAATAATATAATAATAATAATAATAATAATGGATACTTATATAGCGCCTATTCTCGGCTAGAGACCAAGCTCTAAGCGCTTTACAATCAACACTCGTTTACACAACGGGCTGTCTACCTGGGTAGTGCCGACGACTGAAGAGCTGCCAGCTGGTGCTTCATTCAGTCGTTTCCCGTGTCATCCAGTCAGTATCGTTCAATATCGCTCGCTCATTTTCCTTAATTCCTTCATTCTTTCCGTTTCTCACTCAGGGTGCATGCTATGTGTAACGTGTCATCCTTACCAACGGCCAAACTGGCCTACTCTTCTGAATGCTGGTGATGGGATCTTACGTGTGTAAAAGATGTTATGCGTGCGTTCACACACGGAACCTCGGTTTATAGTCTCATTCTAAGGACTGTATGGGAAATGGAGTCAGAACCAATGTTAACTCTGAGGGAAAAAAAATCCCCTGTACCGAAACGCCCCGGCGGAGGTTCGAACCCGCAACCCCAGGATCACCAAGATTACGACTCAGGCGCTCTACCAACTGAGCTATTCCGGCTCTCTCTCTCTCTCTCTCTCTCTCTCTCTCTCTCTCTCTCTCTCTCTCTCTCTCTCTATATATATATATATATATATATATATATATATATATATATATAACAAGAAAGTGGGTATAGTAACATTGATGTGCACATTGTACAACAAAATGACACCGCAACGTTAGTTCTCATTGTACAACAAAATGACACGGCAACATTAGTTCTCATTGTACAACATGACATAGTAACATTTGTTCTGGTTGTACAACAAAATGGCACGGCAAAAAATGGTTCTTATTGTACAACAAAAAGACATAGCTACATCGGTTCTCATTGCGCAACAAAATGACACAGCAACATTAGTTCTCATTGTACAACAACAAAATGACACAGCAACATTAGTTCTCATTGTACAACAAGTTGACACGGCAACATTAACAATCATTGTACAACAAGACTACACAGCTATATTGGTTGTTTTTGTACAACAAAATGAAACAGCAACATTAGTTCTTATTGTACAACAAAATAACATGGCGACATTGTTTTCCATTGTACAACAAAATGACACAGCAACATTAGTTCTCATTGTACAACAACTTGGACACGGTAACATTAATAATCATTGTACAACAAGACTACACAGCTATATTGGTTGTTATTGTACAAACAAAATGAAACAGCAACATTAGTTCTTATTTTACAACAAAATAACATGGCGACATTTGTTTTCCATTGTACAACAAAATGACACAGCAACATTAGTTCTCATTGTACAACAACTTGACATGGTAACATTAATAATCATTGTACAACAAGACTACACAGCTATATTGGTTGTTATTGTACAACAAAATGAAACAGCAACATTAGTTCTTATTTTACAACAAAATAACACGGCGACATTGTTTCCATTGTACAACAAAATGACACAGCAACATTAGCTCTCATTGAACAGCAACATGAGTCAGCAACATAACTTCTCATTGTACATCAAAATGATGCAGCAACGTTAGTTCTCATTGTACAACAAAATGACACAGCAACAATTAGTTCGTAGTGCACAACCAAATGGCACAGCAACATTAGTTCTCAATGTTCGACAACCTGACACAGCAACATTAGTTCTCATTGTTCGACAAATTGACACAGCAACATTAGTTCTCATTGGACAACAAAATGACACAGCAACATTAGTTCTCTTTGTTAGACAAATTGACACAGCAACATTGGGTTCTTATTGTAGAACAAAATGACACAGTAACATTGGTTCTCATTGTACAACAAAATGACACAGCAAAAGTAGTTCTTATTGTAGAACAAAATAAAGACTACATTGGATTCTAATGTACAACAAAATGACATAGCTACATTGGTTCTTACTCTACATGAAAATGACACGGGAACATGGAATGGTTCTTACTGTACAACAAAATGACACAGCAACATCAGTCCTCATTGTGCAACAAAATGACACAGCAACATTGGCTCTGACTGTACAACAAAATGGCACAGCTACATTGGTTCTTATTGTAAAACAAAATGATATGGCAAACATTAGTTCGTATTGCATTGTGCAACAAAATGAACCAACAACATTGGTTATTATTGTAGAACAAAATGATCCAACAACATTGGTTGTTATTGTAGAACAAAATGACACAGCAACATTGTTTTTATTGTACAACAACACGAGAGAGAAACATTGGTTCTCATTGTGCAGCAAAATGACACGGACCATTGGCTCTTATTGTACAACAAAAACGAGAGAGAAACGTTGGTTTTCATTGTACAAAAAAATTACACAGCAACATTGACTCTCGTTGTGCAACAAAATTGACACAACAAACATTAGTTCTTCTTGTACAAGTACAACAAAATGACACATCATCATTGGTTCTTATTGTACAAGAAATTGACACAGCAACATTGTTTTTTTTGTTGTAGAACAAAATAACACAGCAACATTGGATCTCGTTGTACAAAAAACAACAACAAACAAAAAAAAAAAAAAACGACACGGCAACATTGGCTTTCGTTCTACAACAAAATGACACATCAACGTTAGTTGTTATCGAAGAACAAAATGACACAGCAACATTGGTTCTTATTGTACAACAAAAACGACGCACCAATATTGCTCTTGCTGTACTAGAAAGTGACATAAAAATTGAAGGAACACTTTGTCAAGAAAATCTTCACGAGTGTTGGGATCACTATAAATGATTTAGATAGATTTTGCACATTGACGAACTGATGTTAGACATTGTTACGCAGTCCAGACACCCCATGTCGCCTGTTCTATTGCCCACAGAGTCAATGTGAAGAGACTGTTCAGGAGAAAGATGGCGCTCATCGTCACGATAATCCTGCCACTCAAGTCCCTTAACTTGACACAGTCGGTCAGGTCACTAACCGTCAAACTCTGGGAGCTAAATGTCGTATATTGCTGAAAACTGGCCGATGTATGCTCTGCATAGGGAGACACGTGCTTTGTTTTCGATAACCTCTGAGAAGGATGTGCCTACACTCTGTCGACTCCTCAAAGATCATCTCACAAGCCAGGCTCATAACGTTAAAAAATCGTACGAATAAACAAAAAAGAAACCTAAATGATTAAAGCAAAACAAAACAGAACAAACAACCGACAGCCCTGTTCGAAAGAGTGCATACAAACTTCGAAAATAAATAGGAACATATAAGAAATACGCCGTACCTCGGCTCACGAGAGTAACAAAAGTATATATTCTGGTGTTCATCTAAATTGCAGTAATATCATAAGCCTTTTAGTTTATATAGATACACGGAAAGCTGCTGCTGGCAGCGTCATTTTTGCAGGACAACAGTGAGACTATTCAATGCTGGTCTGATATCACTCTCCATAGGAATACGTTTCATTCTTACATCATTAAGCGTTGTGCAACATAAAGCACAGTGACCTTTATCATATTCGTCGCTCTACACATAGGGCACAACGTATTCTTGTTTCTGATGCCTTTAGCCATACACGACTATGTCGGAAACAGCTGTGCAGTCTTTGTTAAAGGATAGATTATAAAAACCTTTTCATATTCATAGCTGTGTGTAGTTCTGCTAAAGATAAAAGCATTTCATACTGTCTGTACACAGGAAATCTGTCGCCACCATTGATATTATTATACGACTATATTGCCATCTACAGTCTATCACGCGTTGCACAAGCCATACCAAAAAGACCTTTCAACACCCATCCCACATGCTTCTCATTCCCATACAAATAAACACACACTTTAGCCAAGCCATACAAATGAAGAACCGTAACTACATAAGCATATCTGAATATTTGGTGGCCAAGTGACTTCCCCCTGCAGCGTCCAGTGAGTACATCGTTTAGTGCATTTTGAGAGAAGAGAGAAGAGAGAGAGAGAGAGAGAGAGAGAGAGAGAGAGAGAGAGAGAGAGAGAGAGAGAGAGAGAGAGAGAGAGAGCTGCTGTGCATTTGAAATAAAAGCAACCATAATGTGAAACAAAACTAAGTGCATGCATATAGGCGGATGCACATGTCTACTGTGACAATCAATGTAGATACTGATGAAATTGCCTAGGAAATACCAGAGTATGAAAAGAAACTTTGTAAGCACACAATATCCTTAAAACATCTCAAACACACACACACGCACGCACGCACGCACACACACACACACACACACACACACACACACACACACACACACACACACACACACACACACACACACATTGCTATGGTTGAAATAACCACCCGCACATTTCGTAAATCATTGCTGATTCTTCCACGAACGTGAAATAGATCACACACACACACACACACACACACACACACACACACACACACACACACACACACACACACACACACACACACACACACACACACACACACACACACACACACATTGCTATGGTCTGAAATAACCACCGGCACATGTCCACGCACGTGCAATGAATCACTAGAGTCAATGTTTAAATGTCAAGACAGTGCGGGCGAACAAACAACAAATGAATATTCTTAACTTTGATTTCCAGTGTTATTTATGGCATTTCTTCTTATTCAGTCTAAATGTAGAGCCTTGCCTGCCTGTTTGCAAGTATAAAACAGATCAGTAAACTCTCACAAAACGTCAGTGTTATTCTACTTTCGATTGTGTATCACACCATACTGTACACATGGAAATTCTCCGGGAAAAGAAAGAACATCTCTGTTAACCCGATGATGCATTCTGTGTATGCAGTATGTTAAAGGAGGCCGAAACATTTCAAGTTCGGGTTCAGCGCATGTACAAGTCTGAAAAACTGCAAATACTGCTGCCAGTATTGCTGCTGCTGCTTCTGCTGCTGCTGCTGCTGCTGCTACTACCACCACTACTACTATTACTACTGCTAATACCACTGCTCTGCTGCTGCTGCTGCTGCTGCTGCTGCTGCTGCTACTACCACTACTACTAGTATCACTGCAGCTAATACCACTGCTGCTGCTGTTGCTGCTTCTGCCTCTACTTCTACTACTACTACTACTACTACTGCTACTACTACTACTACTACTGCTGCTGCTGCTGCTGCTGCTGCTGTTACTACTACTACTACTACTACTACTACCGCTGCCACTGCTGTTGCTGCGACTTCTGCTGGTGTTATTTATTCGACAAATAATCTCTATGGAAGTTGGAACTATCAGCGCCTTAGAATAGTGATATGTAAACTGATAACGAAACGAAGAAAAAAAATACATGTGCTCTCTCTCTCTCTCTCTCTCTCTCTCTCTCTCTCTCTCTCTCTCTCTCTCTCTCTCTCTCTCTCTCTCTCTCTCTCTCGGGGGCTTGATCCTACTGGAATACAATTTCATTGTCATTGTCACACACACACACACACACACACACACACACACACACACACACACACACACACACACACACACACACACATGCTCGCACGCACGCACGCACGCAGCACGCACGCTGGCACAAATCCACTCTACTTTTTGAAATTGTCTTAAATGAAAAAGAAAAAAAAATCAACAAAATGTTAACAGCGCGTGCTAAGATTCCAGTCTTTTGAAGACTGCTGATGTGTGCTGCTGCTGCTGCTGCTGCTGCTGCTGCTGCTGCTGCTCCTCCTCCTCCTACTACTACTAGCACTGCTGGAGCTGTTGCTGCTGTCGCTGCTGTTGTTGCGACTGCTGCTGGTGTTATTTCTTCAACAAACAATCTCTATGGAACTATCAGCGCCTTAGAATAATGATATGTAAACTGATAACGAAACGAATAAGAAAATATACATGTGCGCGCTCTCTCTCTCTCTTCTCTCTCTCTCTCTCTCTCTGGGGCTGGGCCCTACTGGGATAAAATGTCATTGTAACTGTCACACACACACACACACACACACACACACACACACACACACACACACACACACACACACACACACACACACACACACACACACACACACACACACACACACACACACACACACACACACACACACACACACACACACACACACACACACACACACGCAGGGCAAGGGAAGGGGAAGAAAGAACCGCCATTGACAGATGAAGAGGATTGATTTAAGAGAGATGCTTTGAAGGAAGACAGATAATTTAAACTACGTAAAGATATGGGAGTTTATTCCAAGAAACCGGACCCTGAAAGAAAAAAAGAACGATCGCCGTAGGTTTTAGTTCGACATCGAGGGATTTTGAGCGGAGTGTTGTCGGTAGAAGAACGCAACTGCCTAGAAGGAACATAGAGATGAAGGAGATCAGAAAGGCAGGATGGAGCTAACCATTCAAAGATTTAAAGCGGGGTAAGGACAGTTTTGTAATCTATTCGCTTGTCGGCCGGCAGCCAGTGAACAGAAAGAAGTAAGGGAGTGACATGAGAAGATCTGGGTTGGCTGAGAATCAAACAGCAGCATTGTTTTGTACTTTCTGGAGACCACACTAAGAAGGCTCTGGGGAAGATTCTTTTGACTCAGTCTGGAAGACCGACAACACATAGTCTGATTTCGTCCATTTCGCTCTGTACATTATGGAAGACTGACACCACATAGTCTGATTTCATCCACCAAGCTATGTTCATTCTGGAAGACTGATACCACATAGTCTGATTTTGTCCACTTCGCTCGGTGAGACCCGCTAAAAAGACTTCATTATTAATGTTGTTGCTCTTCTTCTTCTTCTTCTTCTTCTTGCATGTATGCGAGCGTGCATGCGCACGTATGTGCGTGCGTGCGTGCGTGCTGTGTGTGTGTGTGTGTGTGTGTGTGTGTGTGTGTGTGTGTGTGTGTGTGTGTGTGTGTGTGTACAATTTTTGTAGAGTTAGAGTTTTGGGCTTGTACAGGCCTGCTTTTGATGCCCCAGGGTGTGGATTTATATTTGTTTCACAATAAGGTTAGCATATGTGTGTGTTGTGTCGATAACGTACCATTTACTCTGTGTTTTCAATTTCAGCTTTTACATGTCAACTGTAGTTCTAGTCTTCGACAGCGGTATAGAGATCACCACTTTATTGTCATCATTACATTATACATGAATGTGTTCATGAGACTGTTGCTCTAATAACTGACTGACGCCGCAGATGTCTGCAGCTTTATTGCTTGCTTGATGCAGGAATAAATGACAAATTAGGTGTGGAGTACAGCCTGTCACTGTGCCAGACTGGATTGGAATGCGATAGCGTCATTATGGTCATCCTACCTAATTAGCGCTATCCTCGGTTAGATGTCAAGCTCAAGTACTTTACAATGCGCACTATTTTGACACAACGGGCTGCATACAATAGTGTGACCGACTATCTGGTAGTGTTAACCATTTGTGTAGCGTGTCATTCAGTTGGATGTCAGTCTTCGCTTATGCCTTGAGTTTGTATACCAAACGACTGTACTGGCCTTCTCTTCTAAGAACTAGTTACGGGATTTTACATATGTGCATAATGTAGTGCGTGCGTTTACACACCGGTCATCGTTTTTAAGTCTCATTTGAAGGATTTGTGGGAAGTGGGGTTGGAAACAATGTTATGTCTGAAGAAAAAGAATGGAAACAGTCCGGCGGAGATTCGAAACCGCAACCCCAGGATCATTAGGATTACGAGTCTGGCACTTTACTCTCTAAGGTTCTCCTTTTCGCCCACCCCCCCCCCCCCCCCCCCCCATCTTTATCATCCACATCGATCAGCGCCGATCATGTTCTCATATTTTTTTTACCATTCATGCCCTGCTCTCATGGTGATGTCAGTTTTGATATTGTCTCAACGTTTATGCTTCTGGTGAGTCGTGATCATTGGTATTTCCTCGTTCTTGAAAACCGAGTGGTGGCTGTGTGTGTGTGTGTGTGTGTGTGTGGGGAGCAGGAATGAGCAGCATGAAGATAATGCCACTGAAGTGGCTGAGAGAGAGAGATAGATATATAGATAGACAGATATATAGATAGATAGATAGATAGATAGATAGATAGAAAGAGAGAGAGAGAGAGAGAGAGAGAGAGAGAGAGAGAGAGAGAGAGAGAGAGAGAGAGAGACAGACAGACAGACAGACAGAGAATGAATGAATGAATGAATGAATAAATGATTCTTTAATTGTAAAGGCCACCAGCCCATCACAATAAAACACATAAAAGATCGTCACACATGATAAAGCACGCAAAGAAAAACAAAAAAAAAAAAAAACAAAACAAAACAAAAAAAAAAGGGGGGAGCAGCTAAATCATACTTATTCGCCAGCGTAAAACAGTATATATGAATCTCTTTATACATACGGAAAATGTAACCAAAAAAGCAATTAAGACACAATTGGCATGAAGCAACTAAACACAGTTACTATGTACACATTAGGAATTCAAGTTTCTGATACAGAGAGCTTTGTGAACAAAAGTGCGACATCTTTTATCAGTTTTTGGTTTGTGCTTGACATCAACAATATGAATTCAAAAAAGATGGCTGCCCCCAGCATTTGTGAGGAATAAACTGGGCACGAATATCTTCATACATTGAACATATCAAGAGAAAATGCATTTCACTCTCTTCAACACATCACAACAAAAAGGACAGCGAGAATCAGTATTACGACCAGGTTGAAACTTAAGAAGGTGAGACTTCAAAACGGACATCCCTATTCTAAACCTTGTAAAAGACTTTCTCACAGTTATATTCTTAATTAAAGATACATACTCAGAGCAAATAACATCGCGTTTGAAAAAGGAATACACATATAAAAAAAATCATAAGAAGATAAAGAAGATCTTCAGTCCTGCTTAAAACAGTCAATAAGACGTTGCTTAAATTCTGCTATAAAAACTTTAACATTTCCAACACTTTGCGACTCCCAAACGATTCCAAATCTATATAACAACAAAATGTTGCGCACGCTGCATGTCCATGTAGAATAATTATGACGCTGCAATTCCAATAACATATTGTAGGCCTTTTTGAGTACCTTGAATTATATAATCTTGTCAATATCAGCCAAAATTTAATACATCTGGAGTAAGTAGCCACAAAGTGTGTGTGTGTGTGTGTGTGTGTGTGTGTGTGTGTGTGTGTGGTGGGGGGGGGGGAGGGTACCTTCCAGTTTCCCAATAAATTAATTGCCTTGGAGACTTATAACTTACACACAAGAAATCGCTTCAAAGCTGTGAGATGTACTCGTTCAATTTGGTCTCGGATCCCGGACAAGCCCCAAATTTCTGAACCATAAGTAAGAATAGGCAGAATTGCGAGTCAAAAAGTTTTGAAAAACACTTTTGGAGAGAATTCACCAACAGACCACAATAACTTCATAATTGCTGAAACACCCTTGCTGGCACGCCCAGCTAAGTCTTTCATGGTATGAGAAAATGAGTTTGGTGGACATAACAAACCTAGGTATTTGTACATGTTAACAATTTTCAGTTCATAACCATTTAAAATGCCACTTTTCGCTTTCACCAATGAAACCCCCATTTCGAAACACAACAATATTCGACTTGTCAAGATTCACAACAAGGCCCAAACGTTTTGAGCTTTCACAAAGTATGTGCAGCTGGGTTTGTAGACCAATAACGGTGTCAGAAAATAGAACAACATCGTCTGCAAATAACAAGATAAATAGTTCTATTAGTTCTGGGGCAAGCTGAATGCCATGTCTACCATGTTTGGTAATATCACAAGTAAGCTCAATAATAAAAAGTGAGAACGACACAGGAGAGCACACTTCACCTTGTTTTACACCTTTAGGACAAAAAAAATCTTTAGTTTGATCTGCTCCTGCACGCACACGTGCTTTGACAACTCTGCACATGCTACGCAAGGCAAGAAAAATTTTACCATTCAAACCATGCTTGCCTAATACTTTCCACAATCTATCTCTGCAAACCGAGTCAAATGCCTTGCGAAAATCAAATAAAAGCAACATATAATAATTTTCTGTGCCTTAAAAGCTGTTTCTGAATCATAGAAAAAAGTGTAAAAATATGATCAGTGGTACTGTGATCTGGTCTAAAGCCAGCTTGTTCCACACTATTAACATTGTTCATTTCAATCCAGTCAGTATTACGTTTATTTAAAACGTAACTGTACAGCTTGCTACTGATGTCAAGCAAAGAAATTCCTCTGAAATTATCTGGAACAGAGGGGTCACCTTTTTATGTAATGGTAGTAAAATTGACAATGACCAAGCATCTGGAATAAGCCTTGTCAAAAGATTGTTGAAAAGCTTCGTGAGAAATGGTAAAATCTGTTCACAACTATATTTGTAAAATTCTCCAGTAAGGCCATCAGGCCCAGCTGCTTTGTGATACTTCAAGGCACCAATAGCTGAGCGTATCTCGTGAGAAAAATGGTACATTTAGAGATTCACAATCAAGAAATACAGAATTCCCTTGTTCACCAACCTCGTCAGACAAATCGTAAGTATCAACATCACTTACAGAGTTGAATACGTTCTTAAAATGATCACACCACTGTTCTTTTGAAACATTTACACCAGTAACTCCTCTCGCACGCACAGCACGTATAGTGCCCCAAAATTTACGTGGGTCATTGGAACAGTTGTTAAGGTTATCAATGATACTATCACGATGCGTTCGCCTTTTATCTGCTATAAGTTGTTTGTACTGTCTTTTTTTTTTCCACAGTAAGAGAGTCTATCTTCAACAAAGTTAGAATATTGACATGTGCGGAGACGTTGCCTCAGGAGTCGACGACTTTGTCGACGCTCTAGGTCAAACCAAATCCGCAGTTTTTCCGCACCCAGAGTATGTGTCATCAGCATACTCTCACCAGCCTTATGTAGACAATCATTTAACTTGGAAAGGGCTAGGTTCACATCAGTGTTTATCAGATCAGTAGCTACATCTAATTTGTCTTTAATTTCATGTAACTGCATCGAATTTAAAAATATGTCTTTCATGTCATCTTTCCACTTATATTTACTTAGCTGTGCAGTTTGCTTTGGTAATATGCAGTGGAAACAATAGTCGAATCGGCCAAGAATTTCAGCTCAACAATTGTATGTTTTGATTCAATCAGGGGTACTACATTAAAACTCTGGCAAAATGGCAATAAAATAACCCACAACACTTGAGCCATTGGGTGAAGTGTACGTAAACTGCCCCAGAAACCCATAGGATTTAACACCATTTAAAATACACAGACCAATTCTTCACAGACATTTAGTAACAAACGACCAAAAGCATTTACGGACGAATAACGAGAAACACGCGCAGTTTTCTCTCATCAACTTCTGGATTATCGTCTGCTGAATCTGTCAGATCTGCCAGATTCTGAGTTGGATCACCAAAGTCAGCTTGTATGGAGCCAGTTCTTGCGTTCAGATCACCACAGATAATCATAGGTAAATCGCTATGTTCTCTCATAAGTTCAAGCAGGCAGTCCTCTAATAATGGAACACCATTATAAATGTCAGTCTCTTCATAGTAAGGATAGGTTTCAGGTGGCAAGAAACAGCCTACCAACAAAGAATCAGTTTCTGTGGCTAGAATATGTTTTGAAAGCTTCACGGAGACAATGTTATCTATCTCAGTCTCTATTCTTTCAATAAAATGGCATAACTTCTTTCTAACCAAAAAAAAACCCCAACTCCACCTGATAAACGACCGTGAATGTTATCACTGAGCTTAACGCCCGCCGAATCAAAGACTTTGTGACATGAGAACAGTGACTGAGGAATTGATTTAGTGAAGGTTTCACACAAAAAAGCAAAATCATATTCATTTATCCAAAATGTGAGATCACATTCATTGTCATATGGCGATGATGTGTGGTGTCGTGGTTTATTAGAGTGCGCCGTGCAGCCAACACCTCCGTCTTCAGCACTCGAGGTTTCTGTAGGGGTTACCCCGCCCTTAGCTCATGGTCCAAAGTCCTGCCCTGTGAGCACAGGAGGGATTGATTTTTTCTCCGAGGTCCCACCCCATAGCTAGAGGTTTTAACGCGCCTCATGATCGCGTGATGAACCCGTCATGGGACATATGGGGTATTTCTTGAGTGCAGCAGTGCCACCTGCTGCCCCACCCCGTCCTGCTGGGAGCACCGCCAGTTGGTCCGGGACTGCTTATTCGACCAGGCGGGCCTGACTTATATCGCAGCTAACCCTCATATCTGAGGGCCGTTCCCCTATCGCCACCGGGGACCCGCCGGGTTGGGATGGTCGCCCCGCCACTGAATTGGAAGTAGCCTGTCCCCGAGAAAATGGCTACATTTATCAACGAGGCTGGGCTGACGCTGTGAGGCGAACGAAGAGAAAGAAGATCACATTCATCTGTGATGGTCCGTAAGCCTTCAACATTAATTGTCATATAATGATAAAATTTGTTTTGAATTAGAACTAGTAGAATCACACCGTTCATTCCTGCTAACACAAAGTGATGTGCCTTGGCCTAGCCCCTATCTTCTATTGCTCTGGCGCAGACTGGCGTCCAGCGTGGACTGACGCCTCTGAGCACGGTTTCTTGTCGTCAGCGAGGATGAGCAACGAAGTTCACAGCTTTGACGTCCGTTCTGTTGGCTGCAAGGTCCTCTGTCATCGCTGGTAGTTTTGCTGGTAGTTTTTTGTCACAACGTCACTGCCAGAGGAGTGCCGTCTTAATCCACCTCGTCGGTGTGATAACCCAGATGATACATCACGTGGTTGATCAGCCTGCAGAGCCAGGGAGGAGTGTGAAGAGGCAGGCTGTGAATCTCCCACACGACGGGAAGCAGAACTGGCTGCTGACGGCACAGTGTCGACATGTTCCGCTGCCTCGGGAGACGCCTGGACACCTCCGACACCAAGAACAGCCCCAGTGCTCCAACTGCCTCAAGGACCGTAGTCGTCTGCGTCCTGATGCAGGTCCACACCCCGACTGCTGGTGACGGCTTCGTCCGGTCTGGAAGCGGTGCCAGGTTCAGAATGCACCAGCTGCTGCAATGGCATCTCCAGAACGAACTGCTCACCCTGTGTACTGCAGCCTTCAGGTGAAGGAAGGGAGGAGGGGGAACGGGACTGTCTTCCCGAGTATGAGAGATACCTCCCATGCCGGGTCGGGCAGCACTGGGAACGGTGTTCTGGGAAGAAACAGCAGAGGGCACTTTCATATAGGGACGTGGTTGAGCAGGGCAGGGACGTGGTGTTGCAGAGGCAGGGTGAAGACATCGTGGAGACACAGAGAGAGAGAGAGAGAGAGAGAGAGAGAGAGAGAGAGAGAGAGAGAGAGAGATGGGAAGGGGGCAGTTTTCACTGAAAGATCCCCCTGTATCCTTACGGAGACAAGCTAGATTCTGGTGGAAAATGTCCACTGGAATCACAAGCACAGGGACCAACAGAAAGTATAACACTCGTTTCTCTGGTTGCGCTAAGCCACATGGTTTTTTTTTTCATGTTTTTTGGTTAACTCACCTGAATATATGCAATATATCTTTCCGTCTTCTTGATTTGTTTTAGTGTTTAGCACGTGCTTTTCAATGGTTGAGAAGCAACATTGAACTTTAATTCATCTTTCTCTCATACCCGTTTTTTGTACTCCCAGTTCTTATAGAACAGGGAGTACTTTAGAATGGGAACGAAGAAATGCTAAGTGTGTGTGTGTGTGTGTGTGTGTGTGTGTGTGTGTGTGTGTGTGTGTCCGTCCATGGTCAAAATGCGTTCCACTCGCTCCAGACAAAACTACTGGGCCGATCTTTCTAAAAATGTGTAGGTATGTTCATTATCGGCCACAAATAATGTCCGATGTTTTAGTTTACCGTTATAGCCATTACTAACGGCTGTAGCGGCCTGTAACGGTTTTTCTTCTTATGGAATATCACCGAAAGTACTTGGCCGATCTTTGTGAAAATCAGCAGGCATGTTCATTATGGGTCAAGGTTGATGCCCGATGCTTTAGTTTACCCCATTATAGCCATTACCAAAGGCTGTAATGGCCTGTAACGGTTTTTCTTCTTTATGGAATATCTCAAAAAGTATTTGGCCGTTCGTTCTGAATTTTGTAGGTATGTTCATTATGGGTCACGAGTAATGCCCGATGTTTTATTTTTACCGTTATATCCGTTACTAACGGCTGTAACGGCCTGTAACGGTTTTCCTTCTTTATGGAATATCTCCGAAAGTACTTGGCCGATCTTTGTGAAAATTAGCAGGCATGTTCATTATGGGTCATGGATGATGCCCGATGTTTTAGTTTATCACGTTATAGCCGTTACTAACGGTTCTAACGGCCTGTAACGGTTTTTCTTCTTTATGGAATATGTCTGAAAGTACTTTCGCCAATCTTTCTGAAAATTAGCAGGTATGTTCATTATGGTTCATGGATGCCCGATGTATTAGTTTATCCCGTTATCGCCGTTATGAACGGCTGTAATGGCCTGTAACGGTTTTTCTTCTTTATGGAAAATCTCAAAAAGTATTTGGCCGATCTTTCTGAAAATTTGTAGGTATGTTCATTATGGGTCACGAATAATGTCCGATGTTTTAGTTTACCGTTATATCCGTTACTAACGGCTGTAACGGACTTTAACGGTTTTCCTCTTTATGAAATATCTCCGAAAGTACTTGGCCGATCTTTGCGAAAATTAGCAGGTATGTTCATTATGCATCCCGGATGATGCCCGGTGTTTTAGTTTATCACGTTATAGTCGTTACTAGCGGCTGTAACGGCCTGTAACGGTTTTTCTTTTTTTTATGGAAAATCTCAGAAAGTACTCAGCTGACCCTTTTTGAAAAATT
>JADBJO010032291.1:0-15843 GCA_016801955.1 Conus betulinus
TGAAGCAACAACAAAAAAGCAAAAACAGTGAACTTAGGAACCCTCTCAAAGGGAGATGTTAACAGTTGAGCACATGTGACACCCATTGTTTCCATCTGTAACCGTTTCATGCTGTGACAGAAAATGCACAGTGATCCTTTTATTAAAGAATCTACACTTTGCGCATGTATTCATTTTTCCGTATGTGAAGCTTAAAAAAAAAAAAAATCCCTAGCAAGTTCTGCGGGGAATAGTGTTCAACAACCAGTTTTGATTTAAATGATGATTTTTTGTGTTTGGTTTGAAAATATTGTATCAACTGTGGCATCGTTTTTTTGTGTGATGTGCAAGAGTGTTTCTGGATGAAAGATGCTTTCAGTTTTTTGAGCATCATTTTTCTTTTAACATTCCAGTAGGATAAAATGGGGATTCAGCTTTTTACTCATCAGTTTTTCTTAATATGAATAAGCAGAATAATTTTGTACTGTTTTCAGGGACCTTTTTCAAGCACTTAATTTTTCATTGTTTTTGACAGAGAGCTTACATACCTCCAACTTATGAAACTGAGTGACTGTTTACACAGCTGACCAAGCTGTTTCACTCTCCAAGATTTTAGGAATTCCATCAGCAAGCTCTTTCACCTGCCATCTTTCTGGTTTAACCAAGGAGCTAACCAACCATGAAACGTGGGGGAGAACTTGTCCATTAAATATGAAGTCCATGTAGAGCTAGCCACCTAATGACCAAGTGGTCCTGATGTTTGATGGAAGAAGCTCTGTATCATTCACTCATCCCTCCAGTGTAAGTCAGAATTCAGTGTAGTCCGACTATTTGGTATTGAAGTATTTTATGGATGATGTCCATGTTATTGCATTCCCCTTTCGATGCATTAGAGCCACAGCTGTTTTATGTCGAGAAAAATGTGTTTTGACTTTTTCATATTTTTAGGTGTATTGATACAGTCTGTTTAACATGCTGAAACACGGTTATGAAACATTCATTAGTTTTTGGTTGATAGCAAAGAAACAGTTGCCCTGTCCACATCCAACCAGATTCTGCATGCCACAAATGAACAGCTAGCCGTCACAGACTGTGGTCTGAAATGTTCCATACATGGGACAGTTTGTCCGTGTCACAGGTGGCTAGAGCCATAGAAGACAGTTGTATTCCAAACTCTTACTGCAAACTGATAGGAATGTTCCAGGCCACAAGTCAATATCCCGTAGCTGATCAGTTGTGGCCTGAGAATTTCAGCTGTGAAGGTCTTACTGTTGTGTGTCACAACTATCCAAGTCTTGTTAATTAGTTGTGCTTCAAAATTCTGGGAAGATGAAAGCCTTTTTCAGACCAAGAGTGTGTACTTCTTAAGACTGCATAATTCTGTGGTTTCCATTTGAGTTTTTAAAATCCCCCCGTTTGTAAAGCTTCAGAACACTATCTAGCGTTTTTTTTTCCCAAGTTTGGAAGTTCTGCATGCACAGGTGTAATTTTTGGAGACCTGTGAAATCTTCAAGTGGCCATTTCTCAAAAAGGTGTTTTTTCAAGATAGACAGTTGTGGCTCTAATGTATCGCTTTTGCAAACACAGGCTTTCATCTACTGAGAATGCCCACAACCACAGGCGCAACAACATACAACTCCAATAAACCTCCCTACCAAGCCCCAGATGCGGATTTTGGGATGTTGATGCCTTTTTAATTTCTTCTGCCTTTATTGCATTAAGGTTGCCATACTCCATCTTTGACCTTCAAAGAGAATTATGAAAGGCGGGTGATTGGGCTTCAGAAGCAGATGTAGAAAAGAAAAGAAAAAAAAACATGCTTTAGAAAAGAGAGCATGAGAGGAAAGCAGAACCCAATCTACCTAATAGCAAGCTCGTCAGGTCCAAAAATCATTCAAGTTTTATTTGCTTCAAGATGCATTTGACACACTCACACACATTCCTGAGGGATTTGACTGATGAATGTGTGTGTGTGTGTGTGTGTGTGTGTGTGTGTGTGTCCATGTGCATGTTCATATGCTTTTCAAGAGTGCAAGTAAAGCATCATTGCAACTTTAGGTGGATTATACCACTAAGTCCACATCATGTTAACCTGTACTAAGCTGTCAAGCCCCATGTGGTTCATGGAACTTGATCTTTGGGATATAGGTAGACTAATGGAAAAGGATGAAAACACATGCTTCTAATTGTGAATGTCTGATGGAATTACAAGCTCATGTTGGAAACAAGTCAAAGTAGTGATTTTTCAAGGGGGGCGGAGGGGGGTTTGGGGGTGAATGGGAGAGGAAACATGGAGGACGGGGGGTGGGGGTAGTGCAGGTCTAGCAGAGGAAGTATTGGGTATTGTGTGAAAGTTGCCAAGTGTCAGCATTGTAATCATTTGGTTCTGATGCAGTCAGCTTCATTGTATTTGGAGACGGACACCTGTACTTTGTTGAAGTTTGAATGTATGAGATGAAATAAAGTTTATATTTTTGAAATATGTATTCTGTGCAAGATAGTGATGTTACCATGCACAACACTTTGTTACGGAGGTGTGATGTGAGTGCTCCTGAATTTTAAGAATTCATCATTCATAGGTCAATGGTCTTGAGTGGTTCAAAGTTGGTCAAACACTTGCTTTGAAACTTTTCAAGGTTTTAGTTCAATTTGTTGTACACATGTAGCCAAAATTTAACCTTGGTATCTTATCACGTTTATCTGTCAACATTAAAAAAAAAAAAAAAAAAAAAAAAAGAACCCTGTAAAATCAGCCAGTATAGTGTTCGCAAAGGGAAGCAGTTGCCCAGAATAGAATGAGTCAATTTCTCATTTGATTTTCATGCATGTGAACGGTCATCACACAGGTGCATGTGTGACTAATGTATGCAATTAATCTTGGCTGTATGTGTATTTGACATCTTTGATGACAGTGATGTAACAGAGGGTGGTGAGCCCCTCCAAGCCATTTGGAAGTACAAAACACATCATTTAACTAGCTTCTGACTCAGTTTGAGCTTGATAACGTTACATGCACACTCACAATTCTGTCTGAACTCAAGTCGCTCATCATTTCTGAGAGGAGTACCTTGAAAGAATCAGAAGTGTACAGTGTTTTTTTATCGGTACAGTATGGTAATGAGATGGTGAAGCATGTCAACAGATTATTATGGCAATGAGATCGTGCAGAATGTTAACAGATTGGTATGGTAATGAGGTAGTGTAGAATGTTAACAGATTGATATGGTAATGAGGTGGTGCAGAATGTTAACAGATTGATATGGTAATGAGGTGGTGCAGAATGTTAACAGATTGATATGGTATGAGTGGTGGTGTAGAATGTTAACAGATTGATATGGTAATGAGGTGGTGTAGAATGTTAACAGATTGATATGGTAATGAGGTGGTGTAGAATGTTAACAGATTGATATGGTAATGAGGTGGTGTAGAATGTTAACAGATTGACATGGTAATGAGGTGGTGCAGAATGTCAACAGATTGATATGGTAATGAGGTTGCAGAATGTAAACAGATTAATCCGGCATGGTCTAGTCTTGCTGCTTTAAGAATGTCAATGGGTTTAGCTTATGTAATTTGATTTTTTTTTTTCTCACAACATAACTTTTTGTTTAAAGGTTTAGATGGTGGCCTAATTTTTCACCCTCCTCTGCATAGTAAAATCCCCATTATTGGCTGTGCTATAAAATCATGTAATACAGGAAAAGAAAACATTCATATAGCTCTACATAATCATCAAGGTAAATGTTTAACAACAGAAGAAAAACAATCGCTGACAACCTTTACAAAACTAACCTACTCAACACCTAAAAACCTCCCTTCCAACATAGTCATATACTCATTCCTAACAAACACACACACTGAACGGGCTTATTCCCCTTGGCAATCTATGGTCATGATCATTGTGAAGTTGAGACCCGAGGAAGCAGACAAGTTTTTAAGCCAGATTTTAAAAAAAAAAAAAAAAAAAAAAAAAAAAGGCACCAAATCAGAGTGTTCATGAGTTATCCCACAGTTAGTACTGTGTGTTTTTGTCTTTACCGCTGAAATTTTTTAACTTTGCACAAGTAAGCCAATAATAACAACAATCAACAATATCCAAACGGGTTATCAGGTGCACAACTGAAAGTTGGTGCAGAGAGGAGCAGCTCGAGGCATTCCACTCTCCGCATGACACTTGGTGAGGAGATGGGCAACTCAAAGCCCTCCTTCCTCTACTGACTGCAAGACTCTCAGGCAGCTATATTTAGGTGGACAGGTCTGACGGAACATCATCTTAGAAGCCTCACCACCTATAATCAGATCAGAGGATGTTAAAACGATCTTCTGTTTGAAAAACAAAAAAAAAAAACCTGTCTAAATAGTAATTCTTTTTTTCTTCTCTAACACAAATGGATGTAGATGGACATTGATGAGTAATTTGTTTTAAAGGATCTTATTTGTCTTACTAGAAGAATTGAAGAAGGCAGACTAATTTTTGGCATCTTTTTATTCATTTTGTTTACTTAAGCATATTAATGATCTTGTTTTCATGCACACAAAATATATTCAAATACACTATCCAGCTTTTTCGCACAGCACACACACACACACACATGATAAAAGATGTGAACTTTTATTCCTTTTATTGTTCAGGCATGCCAAACGTAATAAAATGAAAGAAAGAGTTCTCCATTCTTCCGCAAGGGCTACACTTACTTACACAATGGTAACAGCAACGTCTATCACAAAACGTTTGTGTTCACGAAGATTCTACACACATCCTAGGCCATGAAGTAGGGCTTGTTGTCCTCCTCCACCTCCGCCTCCTCTTCCACCACTTCCACTGGTTCTAAATCCTTGGTCTCCCCGAGGCCTACACTCTCCAGCTGGACATCTGTTGACACAAGGCATGGCATGAACCAATAGCAAGCGATAATTTTAAAAAAACGGAGGGCTTCAAAGATTCACATTTCAAAAGAAAAAAAAACACACACACAGTTAGGTCAAGCCGATTACACTAGTTTCAATACTAGCCTTAACCCTTTTACTGCCCCAGACAGCACTGTAAATTTTCCAGGCTGAAACGTGCACTGTGTACGCCTGCATGCCAGAGAATTTTCTGGGTGATGACATGATGTAAACAATCCAACATCTGCATGCCAGAGAATTTTCTGGGTGATGACACGATGTAAACAATCCAACCTTCCTAGTAACAAACGAAGGGAAATAAATACTTTGAGATCGTTTGAAAGCAATCTACAATGTCTATTAAGCCAGTGGACCAAATATTAAAGTTGTATTCCATCTAGTTTATAAAGTACAGTAAAGTAAACACAGCAGGTGACTGTGCCACAATCTATTCCCCGGCGTACAGGGTTTACTTGCTCTCGGCAGTGAAGGGGGTAAAAACTAAACACAGAAGAGAACACGACAGGGTCCAAACACTGACTTTAGATTTAGACTTCATGAAATAAATGGGATGGGGGTTCAATGTTCATATAATACCAAGACAACTTTTTTTCATTTCCTTTAACATTATATTGTAAAACATATTCACATAGAAAGAAACAAAAAGAAAGCAACCCCACCACCAAAGAGCAAATACGAATATATTCATATTCATGTACCATGATGTTTCAGAGATGTTTGACAGAGAAAAGGAAGGGAAGCTTGGAGTTGGAGAGGGAAACGAGAGCATAAGTCACGAATCATTAAATGGTATGTTAGCCCAACAAATTCTGCATGGTTCTACTAGCAACAAAGTAAGTGGGTCAAGTAGGCCTTAACAAATCATGTTTATTTTTCCTTCACTGGGAGGACAAAGAAATCCACAGCCAACAAGCACCAATCAGCATTTTGCTTCTGACAAGCTATATAAATAGGCCTCACTGATCGGATGACAAATCGGTACTTTCTGGAAAAAAAAAAAAAGAATATGAAAAGGAGGAGGAACTCTTGACACGCACAGCTGTAAGCCAAATTAACTTTTAAGGACTAGAGGCAATTTACTGACAAGACTTTTCTCCAGTGACATCGGCATATCCTGGACAGACACTATTTTCAGTAACAAGACTCCTTCATTCTGTTAAAACAAAAAAAAAGTTACTATGTTTACTGAGAATATTTAAATATCTTCAACTAGAGACCAAGGTCTTGAGAGCTTTACAATCCACAGTTTCTTTTAAATAACAGGCTGCCATTCTCGTTAGAGCCGAGGAGAGCCGTCTACTGGAACTACATTCAGTTGTTTCCCATGTTATTCTGTCAAATACCAGTCAGTCAGTTTCCTTTCCTGTAATTTTTCACAGAGAATACGTATGCATATACTTGTCTTCCATACCAACAATCGAACTGCCTACTCTTCTAAGTTGGTGATGGGATTTCATCTGTGTGTGCAAAATGTTATATGTACACTTGCTCAAGAACCTCAGTATGCAGTCTCAGAAAAAGAATTTTTTGGAAAATGGAGTCACAATCAATGTTTGATCCGAGGGAAAAATCCCCCCTGCACCAAAATGGCCCAGCTGAGATTCAAACCAGCAACCCAGGACCTACGAATTCAGGTGCTCTACCACTGACTTATTCCTGTCCCATTAACATTCTAACATGCCTGAAAAAAAAAAAAAAAATCTATGCATTCACACATGCCGTATTATCTGAACACCCTTGGACACAGCTGGAATCCATGGAGGTGTTGACTCCAAAGAGAGAAATCTCCTCTAGCCTGTATGTCTCAAACTAGTCAGAGTAGAACTGAACCTATGATCCTTGAATCAAGAGAACAAAGCTTTATCCACTGGAATGGCCAGGTCCTCTGTGTGATGCAAAACTTTGTCAGTTGTCTGTGTGTAGGAAATGGTTGTAACGTTTCTGATTACTACCAGTGCGTTTGTGGTGAACATAAGATCTGAGCATGTGATATGGAACTGGGTGAGTCCTGACGTAGAGAAAACTATCAGCATTGCTTGTTGTCATATTTTATTGCAATATATACAAAACAGGGCAAAATCAAATGTGTAAACACATACATGCCCTACCCTAAAAATGAATTTCAGTTGCACTGATTTCAAATTTCAGTAGCACGGACTCAAAATCAGTAGCATTCATTTTTTTTCTTTTGAAACAGTTTGTGGAAAAGGTTGGTCAGGGTGTCGTAATCAGCTCACCCTATGCATAGAATAAGACAAAACTTTACCGCCATGTTTTAATTACAGAAAATGCGCTGTCACAAATCACGCACTTTGCTTTTGAATCGTCAGAGTCCAATTTCACAATGAAGGGAAATTTGCCACTGTATTTGTCCAGGAACTTCTGTGACGGCTGACACTTTTTTGATGCAGGTTCATCGGCATCACCAGCTGGCACATCCCATTCACTTTCTCTTTGTATTAGATGCCATGTTTCTCAAAACTTCAATTATTTGCGATATCCGGTTTAGAACTTCCACTTTCAAAAGCATCGTTTGCTTGAATAACTGAGTTTAACGTCCCTCTATAGCAGAAGTCGTTGGAGACATACGCTATTCGTCTGCTTGATGAAGACGGAGCTTTATGTGCCTTTTACCATTCAGTGTTCTGCCTCTGTTTTCAAAACATCGTCTGCTTCAATTTGCGATCTTTTCATGTAAATTTTGTTGAAAAATCTTTTTACCGTAACGAAAAATAAATTTCTGTAATCGCCGTAGCTACTTCATTTTTTTGGTAATTGCCGTAGAAATTACGGAAGTTCCGTTGGGGTAGGCATGTATGCAAACATGAAAATACACACCCTCCTTTTTAATTTAATAGTAGTATCTACTCTACTCTACAAAGTGTATGTACAAAACTTAAAAATTTTTGTAGAAGCAGGGGTTCGTTTTTCCTTCCATCACACAACAGTAAATACACAGAATATTTTCCCCCAATACAAATCATTTTCTAATCTCATTCATCGCCATGCTCTGGCCCAAATTCATGCTCACTTGCCAGTACTTTCTTACATTTCGGAGCCTGTAGTTACAATTCTTGTTCCAATGTACTGACATGCTGATGAAGATTTAGACATCGTCAGACACAATTTTCTACACAAAAGTCAGTGAGAGTTCTCACTCTTGGGTCTCAACATACCAAGATAACACAATGTTTACACACCGCCAGTGTGATTACTGTTAGTAGGTAGCGGCAGCCAAAATTTGAATTGCAAATAGCATATTTCTGTTTGTGTTTTTTAGATAGAACTTTTAAAGCAAAACAAAGTAAAAAAAAAATTACTGTTCTATCTTTATTAGTTTTTGAGATATCAACATTTTAATATTGCATTTGCCGAACGTTCGCATGTAACAGTGTGACGTCGCATCTTTGAAGCCTCCCAGCAAGAACACCGTGCATGTGAGACAAAGATATTATGCAATTGGAGAGTGTGTACCATATACTCTTAGCACACAAATTTACAGGGCTGTCCAAAATAAATTGCCTCTTTTGCTTGTGGTCAAAAATGGCACTTCATGCAATTCCGGAAATGTCAAATTGGCACGAGGTGCCATGTTTGGGGACCTACAGATTTTAGAGAATAACATCATTTAGTATTTTCTTTAGACTTTTTGAGTTACCAGTTTGCATAGGCTTAGCCTAATTTTTTTCAGCTCAATGGGTCTGTAAATTTTCCGTCTAATGAGGTGTAAATATGCTTAGAAAGGCCAAAATGTACAGTGGCAAATAGGCCGTAGATCGACAAAAATTAGAAAAAAATGGACATAATTCCTGAACTAATACAGATTTTCACTCCAAACTTGGTGGTTGTGTTCTACATGGTATCTTTTGTAATTTAAATGTTAAATGACAGAAATCAAGCAAAAAATACGTGCATTATCCATTTTAAATGTTGCTTATGGGACCTAAAATCCACAGACGTCAACAGGAAAATTGCAATGTTTTCCAAACCACTTGTGTCATATCGCTCTCAAACTTTAAACCAGATATCTAAAATGGTGGTAGGCATAATTTAAACTATTGAAAGTCTTCACAGACAAAGTTTTTGCTTATTTAGATTGTCTTAATAATCTACTACCAATACTAGTGTAAAGATCTCAAACGCAAAATCATTATTTTTGAAAATGATGTCAACAGGCTCACTGATAGCTGAACTCACTGAAAGAAAATTCTTTACAAGTCCTACCTTTCAAATAACACCTTAGGTTACTTACAACAGACATCTCTTGAAAGAAGCAAATCAGAGATGATTTTCAAACAGGAAACATTTGAATGCGTCATATCTCTGGCGTAGATCATTTGGCCAGTCCACAACAAAAGACCTCCCAGATGAAGAAGATGGGCCAGGGTGAGGTTGGAGGCAAACACCACTGAGGAGTTGATAGGATATACATCAAGTGAATGTGACCATCGGAACACATGGCGGGCATTGGCACCTCTACCCACAGTTGCCTTGGTCATGAAGTTCACCTCCGCTTGATCCTCACTCAGAATGTTGTGCACTGCCCCTATGAAGAAGTCATCTTCAAAGTACACAGCAATGAGCTCTTCTGGCTGCCTGAATTGAAAGTTGAAGTGCTCAAAGTTGTGTGCTGTCTGCTCTTCTTCATTATCCTCATCAGAGTTGAGATGATCTTCACTCTGGTCAGAGTCATCCTCAGAAGAATCTGATATTTCTCTGCGTGGACGCTTGTTCGGCTGAACTGAACTTCTGGCTGGATTGCTGGCAATCGTTCTAACACCTCCCCACCAAAAACTCCAAAAGCTGATTCACAAGCTTCAGGACTGATCCTGTGACCTTGAGCAGTGAAGACTTTTTTTCCAAAATGATTTTCTGAAAAAGAATCTCTGCTCGTAAGGCTTTCCTGAGGGCCCTGTGGGTTCTATAGATTCTGAGCAGCCGTTGGATGTCAGCAGGTGATGAACATGGGCCCTGGTGAGGTCTCAGATCATCCATTACAGACATCTTCTGCTGACGTTTCCTTTCCTCTGCTGCTTCCTTGACCAGTCTTGCCTCTTGCAGAAGATCTTGTTTTCGGCGGACGGTGTCTTTTTCCATCTGCACATGCTTTTTTTCTCGCAGTGCAGCAGCTTTTCTGGCAGACAGCTTCAGCAAGTCTTGCTGTTCTGCAGAGGTCTTCAGGGCCAGCCAGGATGAAACAGATTTATTCCGCTTTAGCAGATTCACGGTGGAGTGATGATGCAAACTGGCATTTCTCCGCTTAAACAGAGAAAAGTCCAGATCGGCGAAGCACTCTTCACTGACTAAATTTGTCAGACTGGAGTGGTCAAGCTTCTGCCGCAGCTCTTCATCCTGCACATTGTGGTACTTTCCACCGGGTAGAAAATCTGCTAACTGGCGCCTGGTGACCTCTAACAGGTAACCGCAAACCTTCTGCAACAAAGCTGTGACCACCGTTTTCTTTTCTTCCCCAATGGCCAGCAAGGACAGCAGGATGTCTGCATTATGAGGAAAGTGAATGCCTGGAAAAGTGGCTGGACAATCTTCACGCAGGGCAGGAGAGGCATCTGTCTGCCAGTCAAGCAACCGGGTGTGCAGGCTTTCAACATAAATGTAGAAATCCAGGTAGTGAATACTGCCCCTAAGAAGACACCAGTATGGACCTGTTCAAACAGAAACAAGCACCAGATCATGAATATCTTATTACTCTGTTTCAATTTGATCCTTATAATTATTGTCAGTAATGGCTGCTAAAAAAAGTGTGACCAGACACATTTACAACACACACACAACAGTTTTATGACACAGCAATTATGAAGAAAAAATCATCTTAACACATCGTTTTATAAATAAACCAATTATACAACAGCTAAAAAGAAGTTTCTGTTGATAATTTGACATACCCAAGTTTTACTCTCAGCTGTTCAAAAGATGATAGTAGTAGTATAGCTATACAGCTGTTTAAAAAGACAATCAAAATCAATCTTAATTACCTGTGATCCTGAAGTACAGCAGGCCAAGCACAATGATGTGACAGTCAATGGTCTCACTGCTGCAGTCAGCCAGCACACTTTCAATTTTCCTGTTGTTCTTTGGCATGTAGGAGCTCAGGCACTCTTGGATGTCATGCCGATGATAATGGATGGAGGCTGGCAGCAGCTTGGAACAGGTTGTTGAATCTGTTCTCTCGGAAGCTGGTCACAGTAGAAGCTCTCCCCACCATTAGGCAGTAGGCTTCCCAGCAGTCTCTGCAGCCATGCTTGTCATCTCCACGCGGCCCCAGACAGTCACATGCCATCCAGATGTACCTACACAGTACAACACAAAAAAGTGCAAGATATTTTGGGTAAGCAGGAAACATTAAAACAGCCACAATTATACATAAATCATGTGTATTTGCAACAAAAATTTGTCTGGCAAACTTCACATAGGCAACATTGTAGAAAGTCTGAAGTGGTACCTTTTCCTCTTGAATGATGTATACCTTTAAAAGTAAATTACTAACAACCCATGAATACACACACACACAAAAAAAAGTCACAATGACTTCGTATTCAAAGGTTCTGCATCTTTACTCTAGAACTACAAGGATAGTAGTATGACAGCAAGAGTAAAGTGTAAAAACCGACAACTGTTTCATCAATGACCAAAGTCAAAATATTTATGTACGTGGAACATTCAGCAAGATTTTTTTTTTTTAAGGTGGATTTAAAAAATGACAGTAAATTTACCTGTATGCTGAGCAATCTGACGAGTGAAATTGTTGAAGCCAGGTACTGCATCTCTGCCAAGTGGCTCCCCCTTCTCCTGTTCATCTTGGGCCAGTGCTTTTTTGCTTTCAGCACCAAGACCAAGCAGGAAATGTGCGTTGCAATGAAGAAACTCCAGTCCTTCATCTAACTGCAGCAGTTCTTGCCTTTCTTCTGCTCCAGCTTTCTGCCAAAGGATTTCATGACTGCAGCCCGGTCTGTCATGATGCTCGACAAGCCAAGGAGAAGATGGTAGAAATTCATGTGACTGGGCTCCTTCTGGATGGAGATCAGACAGCTCTTCAAGCATCTGTATGGCAATGTCCACAAGGGTGGAAGTGTCCTCTGTTGTCACAGGAAGAAAGCCCATGGAAAAGGAGCCACTGGTAGTGGTAGCTTGCTGCTGACTGATGTAGTTCTTCCCACTCCTGCTGGTTCCATCAATGTGCAAGTCCCAGTGCTCATGACTTCTGAGGACCTCTGCCACATGAGACTTGCTGACCACATGCCCTTGGTCAGCAAAGCGTAAAGCTGACCTTTGTGAGGGCAAATCACTCTCTGGAATCCTGACACCACACAGCCGTGCAGCAGTTCTGATGACAGTACCACACCTGTGAGCAGGAACTTCAGACTCTCCCACAAGCTCCATAACTGCTATCTTTGCCTCTGGTTTGAAGTGCCCATTTTCATCTTTGAGGCGCAGTTCTTCAGCATCTTGCAGAACTTCACCAGCATGTTGTTGGTCCAACAGTGTCGCTTCCATTTTTTTTTCCTTCAGAGTATTTATCTTTGTTTTCAAATTTGATGTACTAGTTTGGCTGTTCTTCAGTTTTTTTTCTAAGACTATCTATCTTTCTTTGACAACCTCCACTTTGATGTTGTTTAATTATGTGCTCTGCTTTTTTCATATCATTTTCTTTCCTTTTTAGCCTTTTGTAATAATTCGACTGTTGTATTGTTGAAATTTTTCTGTTCGCTCTCTGTAACTTGTCTCTTAACAGAAGTTGTTCTTGATCTGATGATTTTTTATCAGCAATCATTTTAGCCATTTCCGTTTCTTCTAGTGCCATCAAATGTGTTTTTTTTTTCATGCAAAACGTTTTTCAGAGTGTCAACTTCTGATTTTGATGTTTTGAGTGCTGCCTGTGATTCTTCCAGCTGCCGGCGGAGAGCAGCTAACTGTCTCCCATGTGTGCTGCTAAATTAATAGCCGCATTCCCATTATCCGTCTTTTCTTCATATGTGACCTGAGGATCTGACAAATGTACTGCATAGGCAGAGGATTCTAGTGGGGATAAGTTTTTGTTCCAGACTCTTTTTTAATACAAAATGCTCTGGAGGCTGCAAAAGAAAGTCTTTCAATTTCTGCTGACTGCTGGGTCTGGAGGCACTTTTCATCAGACTGTCATAGGGTTTCCTGGTTTTGGCTAATTTTGTGTTGAGCTGTTTGTCAGAGAGCCCTGCAATGTCTAACCCTATCATGTGGAACCACTCTTTTTGTAGAGACAGGCCTTCTTCTTTCTGGAAGATCAGCAGATCAATCAGCAACCCATTTGTCACTGGCACCTCACACAGCTGGGACTGGTCAAGGGTATCAGGTGAAGGAGATGGTGTCGCGTGATGCCTTTCTTCTGCAAGAAGTGACCAATACTTCGACTTTCCAGTTCAAACCTGACATCCATCTCTAAAAATCTCTGAAGATCACCATCACACGATAACGTTGAAATGCCTCTGATTGCATGGTTGACCTCTGTTTTCAGTGTAGTGTGTGACAAAAATCTTTTCATCACACACTTTGTCAACAAAGGTGGAAATCTCATCCCAGCTCTTCTCACAGGTCCGTCTCAAACAGTCCAGCTGAAGGAGCAGCTTGTTGGTGGCAACTGACTGCTTGGTCAGTCCTACTTTTCTCCCCCTTCCTTCTGCTGTGAGGTACTGCTTCATGCGATGAAACTGGTCATCTTCAAGGAAAGAAAGGAGAATTTTAAGCATTTGACTTCCATTGTTTTTTTGCATGCTTCTCAGATGCATGCACCTGTGTCGGTGTGGGGGGAAAAAGAAAGGAGAGGAGGAAATGGTGTTTGTGAGCTTCAATGTGTGTGTGTAGTGTGCGTGCAAGTGTGTGTGCGTGTGTGTGTGTGTGTGTGCACACATGCCTATATCATGTGATTGTGTGTTTTCAAGACATTATACACATTTGCTATACAATCTTTTTACAATGTTGAAGTGAATGAGATTTACTGGAGAATAATCCAGATGATCACACAGGGTTCATAGCGTTTGGGAAAGTTTGGGAAGGCCTGGGAAAAAAATGTTATTTTCCAGGCCCTGGAAAGTCTTTGAAAAATAAGAAAACATGAATATGGGTTTTGTGAAGTTTGTGAATTTGGACTTATGTCACCAATATAAGAAATCCACAAAAAAAAAAAAAAAAAACAACAAACAACAAAACAAAAAAAAACCCAGGGACCGTGAAATTTTTTAACATATGTGAGGAAATAACTATAACTTTGGGTCATTGTGAACAGACAGTGATAAGGCCAGAAGATTGGTGTGATAACGAGGAACTGTTCTATTAAAAGGTAAACTGTGTGTCTGTTGTGTGTGCGTGTTTGTGCTTATTTACACTTAATTTCAGTTTTAGGGCCATTTAAAGGTCTTTGGAAAATCCAGAAAGTGATTTTGAAAGTTCGTGAAAAGTTGGAATATTAGGATGCTGTTAGGCTATGAACCCTGTCACATTTTAACAAGGAACATTTCTTTAGTACTTTTCTCACCATACATTTACATAAATACTAGAAAGCTCAAAGTGCTTAAGTACCTTAACAATAGCAACAAGAAAAGCAAACTAAAACACTCCTTCACTCACACACACAATTGATCATGTATTTTTTTTTTAATGCAGTCTTTTTTTCATAAAATGTATGTTCTTTTCGTGACTGTGTTGTGGGGGGGGGTGTGTGTGTGTGTGTGTGATGATATAATAAACGGATGGTGGGCTCATACACGCGAGAAAAATCCAACAAGTACTACTGCCCCTTCTTCAATACTATTACAAAATACACATTCGATGACAGAAATCAACAGACCATTGCATGAAAACAAAAAAATAAACAATCACAATGCGCATTAACTTCGAAGAAAAACGCACGAACACGGGCGCGCAAGATCGACCAGATCTTTTTTGTTACTTGTGACCAAAATCATTCTACTTCCGGCAATCGATACTGTCAAATAATTTAATAAAATATATGCCCAAAACTTTTATTATATTAAACATAAAGCATACGATTCGACAATGTGCAATCTTGAAATGATATTTAGTAATGTTTAGGTAAAACGAGCCTTCCGATAAAATTAAATCAACTTCGATAGGAAGACAACGAGAGTAGAGCATGTGTTTTTCCTAACACTTTCACTTGATCACTTCTAATTCAAACTAACCATAATCCGATCATTCTGAACCGATCATTTGTTTGAAAAATGTGCTTCAATAATCGATCTGCCATTATCACAAATAAAACTTACCATAAAGATCCTGGACACGGACCTCCCATTCATTCGAAGCGATGTATCGTTCCGACGCACTTGCCATGCTGGTCGCCATTGTGTTTACAATGTTGTGCCTCGCGACGTTCCGCACACTCGCTTTTCCCGGCTTGCGATTGGTGGATATTGCACGGATAGAGCTAATTTGCATACCAATGTGTAGGGCTTGAAATCCTCTTTCCAGCGCACCCTAAGATGATATATCTTTATTCAGTATTTCTGGGAGATAAAGTAATCTAAAATTTACCCCTATTTTTCAACTCGTTTTCTCAAATTAATACTGGACTTTAATTATTTTGAACTTATACTGTTTTTAAAGATGAATCTTTCATCTTTATGATGAAACTATTTTTAGATCGCTCTGAGTACTGCCCTATTGAAGTTGGCCTATTTTCACCTAAAATCAGCCTTTCCCTCACTGCTGACAGAGGCGTGCCGCTACCTACTGTTAGAGAACATATTTTTTCATTTCCAGTTTGTGTCCTATTAATTGCATTTCTGCTAAATATATACAAACTTGGGCAAAACTGCCTCGGTCAACCGAAACAGCTTTGACACATGCAACAATCAAAATCCATGCAACAATCAAAATAAGGAATATAATGCCTTGGGTCTGCTTGTGAGCCAGTTCACATTTCCTTAGTTCTAAGATTAGTAC
>JADBJO010032292.1:0-5000 GCA_016801955.1 Conus betulinus
GACAGCACGTGCAGGTAATCCATTCTTCCTCAGTAATGTGAGTGTATGAACTTGCAGGAATCCATTCTTCCTCCCATGCCTTAAGACAAGAGTGGGAGCAGGGTGTGTGAGGATGACACAAGACGAAAAGAGCAAAAGTGACACACACAACAACAACAACAACAACAACAACAAACACAGAAATGCAATAACTGAAAGCATCAAAACGCCCATTTCCGCTGTCAGCACGAATACCTCGGTCCTTTCATGTCATGAACAACAAACAACACCACAGAAGCATACACCAAGCTCAACTACACAAAACAACCCCTCACATCACCACCTCTAGTATGTGGGTCAATCCAAACCTAATGAACAACAATCAACAAGGCAACTGTAATAACACTGAACACAGCAATACGCAATCCACCCCTCACATCACCACCATTGTTAAACTGGTCCAACGCTTACCTTCTCCAAACACGATGTATTGAGATACTCCCTCCAGCTGGACAACTTCTCCGGAGTGATGCCCATGGTGGAGTTGATGCGAATACCGTAGTCTGTCATCATGTGATCCTGAAGGTTGTCCCCCACAGGGAGATCGGCATGGATTGGGATCTGCAGAGACACAGAGGTCAGACACTTATGAAGGGTTTGTGTGGACTGTGAACTGCTGAGATCAGACACAGATGAAGGGTTGTGTGTGGACTGTGAACTGCTGAGATCAGACACAGATGAAGGGTTGTGTGGACTGTGAACTGCTGAGATCAGACACAGATGAAGGGTTTGTGTGGACTGTGAACTGCTGAGATCAGACACAGATGAAGGGTTTGTGTGGACTGTGAACTGCAGAGACACAGAGATCAGACACAGATGGATTTGTGTGGAACTGTGAACTGCTGAGATACAGAGATCAGACACAGATGAAGGGTTGTGTGTGACTATGAACTGCTGAGATACAGAGATCAGACACAGATGAAGGGTGTGTGGACTGTGAACTGCTGAGATACAGAGATCAGACACAGATGAAGGGTTTGTGTGGACTATGAACTGCTGAGACACAGAGATCAGACACAGATGAAGGGTTTGGTGGACGACTATGAACTGCTGAGATACAGAGATCAGACACAGATGAAGGGTTTGTGGGACTATGAACTGCTGAGACACAGAGATCAGACACAGATGAAGGGTTGTGTGTGACTGTGAACTGCTGAGACACAGAGATCAGAGCACAGATGAAGGGTTTGTGTGGACTGTGAACTGCTGAGACACACAGAGATCAGACACAGATGAAGGGTTTGTGTGGACTGTGAACTGCAGAAAACACAAAGATCAGACACAGATGAAGGGTTTGTTGGACTGTGAACTGCAGAGACACAGGTACAGGCGAGGGTTGGGGTGACAAGGTTCCATAGCCTCTGTATGCGGATTGTACCCAGGGGTGGCGTGGAACGCCTTCAATGCAGTGTCGAATTCCTTGATGATGTGTAGGTACCTGAGATTTGAGGCAGAACCGAAGACGGTACGGCTGTAGCTCATTATAAAGCTGATCCTGTAAAGCTGGAGATAAGTTTTTTTTTTACTGGCACTGAAGTCTGCGCGTACCACGACGCGGAGAGATAGATGGTTTCATGCTTTCTGACAAGTTTTCCACTGCTGGGATTTGACCTTTGCAGCTGAGTTTAAAAAAAAAAAAAAAACAACAAAACTGAAACCAGCTCCCTGAAGTCGCCATTTTGTTACCTCCGGAACGGCAGATTTCTCCAGGAAAATGTCAGCGTCAGCAGACAACTGTCGGAAGTTGTGAAAGTAGAAAAAAGTGGCTGCTGGTGACGGAATCAGTCACTCCTTTTCCTTCGCCCACCGTCCAGTTTCACTGAAACAAAGTTGAAGCGGACCTTACACGCCGGCAGCTGTGGTTCCAACTGCCCAGAGCACAAAACAATCACAAACAGGAGGGACTCACAACAATTGGAATCTCCTGAGCTGACTCTCTGATTTGTGTCAATGCTGAGAGGAAAAGAGAAGAAGTCCCACTCGGAAATGTCAGACAACATGCTGCCAACACCCGCTTGACACTGGCCAAAGCATCTTAATCCAGATAGGTAAACAGCCTCGATCATGTCAATCATGAAGATCCACGAAAGTATCAGATTCCCGTGTGGTGTCGTAAGCTCTCTCCAGACCAGAAAAACAAAAGCTACACGTTGTTTGTTGAGACAGCGTTCTTGGGGGTGATTTCTAGATGTACTAAGCAGTCAGTTGTGGAACGACACTTGCCCCAAGTCACACAGGTCGAAGGCCGAAAAGGTCGCTGCTTTTAGCTTCCTACGTCAGTCCAGAGCTGACCATCCATTCCTTTTATTTACAAAGGCAGCTGGACACTGCTAATGGGTGATTGCTGGCAGGATTGGTCAAGTTTTTTTTCTCATTATCTGACCACTCAAGTCAATCAAACTTGTTTCATCTGGCTACGTTGTATTCTTGTAGACGATGCTGATGTTTCATCTGGCCACATTGTGGTCTTTGTAGACGATGCTGATGTTTCATCTGGTTCTTTGTGGACAATGCTGATGTTTCATTTGGCTACGTTGTATTCTTTGTAGACGATGCTGACGTTTCATCTGGTTCTTTTGTAGACGATGCTGATGTTTCATCTGGTTCTTTGTGGACAATGCTGATGTTTCATCTGGCTACATTGTGGTCTTTGTAGACGATGCTGATGTTTAATGCTGTTTTAAGTCTGATCATCCAATGAGCCTGTTGGCTTTATAATTTGACCCAAAGCCAAAGTGCAACGCTTTAACAGTCAAATGCTTCTGTACTGAAAGAGAGACAATATGTAAATGATATCAGTCAAAAGCAGGTGCTGCTATTGAGAAGTACGGCATATACATTAACCGCAAAAAATCAACAAATAATATCTCTTAAAGTGAAGTTCAGGTCTGAATGTCAGGTGATGAATTTTCAGATTTTCTTTTGATGAAAATTGATCAAAACCATTTGCACAGCGTCACTGAAGAAGAAATTGAATGATAATGATATAAGAATAACAGGAATCATTAACAGGAAAG
Source organism: Conus betulinus (assembly GCA_016801955.1). NCBI lineage: Eukaryota > Metazoa > Mollusca > Gastropoda > Neogastropoda > Conidae > Conus > Conus betulinus. The sequence goes on from JADBJO010032292.1 coordinate 3,057, forward strand.
GATAACAAAAACCAAAACAATACTGAAAGACTTAACTCTTAATAAGAAGGCATTTATTACCGTAAGAGAATAAAGAATTGAAGGAGCACTCCTTCGATCAAAAGCCTGATGGATTTTGCAGGAGAAAAAAAACGCAAATACTTTGGCATTTTGGAGAAAAGGCAACATGTAAATAGACATACAGCAAAACAAAGATCATATAAGATTAGAACATGTATGAGACTGCTATGAAGAACTCGATATGAAAAGAGAAATCGAAATCTATGATTGAAAATACTTTGAATTAATCATGTTAGAAGCTAGAACGCCAAATAGCTTTAGAAGAAGCGAGTCATGCATGGAAAAATACTAAAATCTCAACAGTCATGGCGCAGGCGTTTTTCTCCTGTTCTGAAACAAGCTAGGTCTTCTTACTGTAATAGAATTCTATTTTCGGCATAGATGAATGGTGAACTGATGCCAACATGAACAGAGAGCAATATGATTTGCATTTCAAAGAAAAATGTCGAGAGAAGACATACAAAATGGAGATCTATATTTTTACTGAATGTAATGTACGAAGTAAGATCTACATGCTAACAAACAGGATCAAAACCTGTTTTATAAACTTTGACAAATAAAGATTGATCGGGTTTCATTTCATGGAGGTATGTAAGGGGTAATGTTAGACTGGTCTAAAACTTAATAGATTATCTATATCGAACAAATCACCCGGACTTCTGTCACTTACCGATTTCGAGAGTACATTTGATGGGACAGGCTGAAATTTTACGTTCGAAGTACTACAGGTTTCGGAGTTCGTAGAAAGCGCATGTAACTGGGCCGGTACTTATACGACAATATTAAATCAACAGTAATAACTGGACAGCGTGCATGTACATGGATTTCTGCCAATAAGAGGCTGCTGACAAGGTGACCAAGTTCTTCTTAATTACGTAATTTGTCTGTAGAACTTCCTGCCACAGTGATCCGGCAAAAACAGAATGCAAACCTCAGCCTCACAACAAGTGTCCTACACATGCCCAAACTCAACAACAAGAACACAACAACAACAACGCATACACATCCACTCACACACTCACCCCCAGTTCCTGCAGATGCTTTCTCGGACCGATGCCAGACACATCAGGAGCTTCGGGGAGCCGACCGCTCCTGCTGACAGGATGACCTCCTTCTTGGGCTTTCACCTCGACCACTTTGTCCTTCCGGATCATCTCTACTCCTTCCGCCCGTCCCTCTTTGATCAACACCTGCAAGCAGACGCGAGTAAAGAGAGAAGGTGGGGGGGGGGGGGGCTTACGCAGGACAAGGCAGACAGGGAAGATCGGGGGGGGGGGGGGGGGGGGGAGAAGGGAATGAGGGGGGATGGAAGTGAGGTATTAAGGACGGAAAAGGGTCGGAGAAGACAGAGAAAAATGAAAAAAGGAAGAGGAGAAAGAGAAGGTAAAAGAGAAGAAAGATGTTGTTGGCTTCTTTAAATCCCAGATCCCCCTATAAAAGGATCCGAATGCGTCACAAATGTAAACCACTACGAATGATAACTGTGGGGATATTTTGCCTGATATAAGACACAATGATTGTTATAACGCCGTTTATTTTAATTCATGAGTACTAAGATGACACAATGACTATGATCATGTCGTATTGTTACAGTGTCGTTTATTTCAATTCATGATTACTGAGATGACACAATGATTGTTTTTAATGCCGTTTTTTTTAATTCATGATAACTAAGACGACATAATGATTGTTATAATGCCGTTTATTTTAATTCATAATTACTAAGATGACACAATGATTGTTATCATGTCGGATTTTTAAATAATGGTTACTAAGCTACTACGTTTAAAGACAATGAGTGTTGAAATACAATTCATTATGACTGATAATTGCCAAGTTATTTAGTTTGAAGTACGATACAATTGTTACAGTACTATTTATCAT
>JADBJO010032292.1:12500-15842 GCA_016801955.1 Conus betulinus
AAAAGTCGAGGAACACTCTCGGTTAGGTTCTGCATGCTGTCAGTCATTCAAGGGTCTGCCTCTTATGCCCATATGTATTTTTGTGTTCACTCGTCGTAAAATTTAAAAAAAAAAAAAAAAAAATGAATTTTTAAAAAGTTTCAAATTACGTTTAAATGATCGAGTGTTTTTTTTTTGTTTGTTTTGTTTTTGTTTTTGTTGCCACAACAGACCTTCACGTGCAAGAAAAAGGTTCAGGCAAAGGTTTTGCCTGTGGATTTTGATACAGGCAAGAAAACAGTTGAAAATGATCCACACCATTTGAGTCAGGATATCAAATGTTTCTCAAGATCAATAATGTATTATAATCATATGTTTTTTAACGATTCTTTCAAAACACACACACACACACACACACACACACACACACACACACACACACACGCACACACACACACACACAAACACACACACACACACCAGAGTCTTGGAATTCAGGGTCCCGCATGTCTTCTGATTTCAGAAAGTATGGCAGTACTTCCTTGTAGCTCCAGCCTTTAGCACCGACCTTGACCCAGTTATCGTAGTCATGGCGACTGCCCCGGATATACACCATGGCGTTGATACTGGAGGTACCGCCCAGCACTTTGCCTTGAGGTAAGTAGGATTTCTGATCAACACACACAGTGCTGTGATCAATACTGTCACTGACACAACAGTAGGATTTCTGATCAACACACACAGTGCTGTGATCAATACTGTCACTGACACAACAGTAGGATTTCTGATCAACACACACAGTACTGTGATCAATATTTTATTTTATATATATATATATATATATATATATATATATATATATATATATATATATATATATATATATGTGTGTGTGTGTGTGTGTGTGTGTGTGTGTGTGTGTGTGTGTGTGTGTGTGTTTATACATTTGACTTAATCATAATGTTGGAGATTTACACACACACACACACACACACACACACACATACACACACACACACACACACACACACACATATATATATATATATATATATATATATATATATATATATATAATGCTGAACAATTAAGTAGTGGGGGGAAACAAGTGCTGGTTAACAATTCTTCCATCATTATAGTAATGATTTGGCAAGATTAGAAATTGAGAGGGGGAAAAAATGAAGATGAAATAAATGGGAAAATGTATATCATAAATATGAAAACCCCTTCACTAGCTGCATGAGGAAACTATCGCAATCTCTCCCGAAGACAGATCTATATGTGTCGCCTGCTCCGAGGCCTTTCGTCCGCTGGATCGGACTCATCCGGGAGACACGGCTGATTGTGTCTGTGCTCTTGGCGTCAGATAGAGACACACCACAGTCCATAATTCTGTGGTGTTCCGACCGCCAAGGGTTGGAAAAAGAATGCAACAGCACCCCCAAAGCAGCCATGTGTGTGTGTGTGTGTGTGTGTGTGTGTGTGTGTGTGTGTGTGTGTGTGTGTGTGTGTGTGTGTCCAACATTATGATAAAGTCAAAAGTACTATCTCTGTAGTAATACGGTTTTTCACACACAACAGTACAAATTCACGTGAAATCTTTACATTTCACATTTTTCCATGAACATTACAAAGATGTCAAAAAAAAAGTCTTGCTTTTTTACAACTTCATAAAATATCCACTCCAAACTTTAATGGTTTCTTTTCTTGGACCCGTCCATTTTGACTCTAAACATTGTCAAATTCAGGTCAGTAATTTGTGTTGTGTAACTTTGGTGAAAGTATCCTTTGTCCGGCTCTTCATCCTGCTCTGTGTTAGGGACCTACACCACACAGCTTTATGAACATGTTCCTGGACAGCATTCCATTTTCCATCATCCAATGTCATTAAAATTAGCAACGCAGCATTTTGAAAACTTGCCATCAAATGCAACAGAACGTAGTGGCAGTCGTTAGTGTTACCCTCTGCATGCTGTTACAGGTTTTAACGGGACTGGATATCGTGCCTTGCATGATTTTGTAGATACCATGATTCGCCGACATCATCTTTCTTCAATTCTAGGCTTACAACAGGAGGAGAAAAAAAAACCCACTGAAACTAGGGGGTTAGGGTTAGGCTCCCCGGGATCATTTTTTTAAAAAACGAAGTGTAAGTCTATGCCATTTCGCGCTTTCTGGACATAATTCCAAGAGAGATATTTAGTGCATGAAAATTGCTGTATACACATAATTATTACAGGAAGATATATTTGGACAAAGGGGAGAAGGGGTTAAAAACATAATAAAAAATGAACACTCACCCTTTAACTTTAGTGTTTCACAGGTGTTCAAAAAGGCAAGGGGGGGGGGGAAGGGGGAGGGGGGCTTAAAAAAAACCCACTGAATGTTGCAAACAAACCTGGCAGAGTTGTAGTTCTACTCTGCGCCTTGTAAACATGGTGCACTTGTTTTTAATTGAAGGGCCGTCAAAAGTCTGACCCACTTGCACAATGTCTGCGCGCGCGCCGCCATTTTGTTTTTTCCAAGAAGTCCGCTCGGAAACTTTTTCCAAGAAAAATCAGGAGCCATAACTTGCGCGCCGTTGCTATGAACGCTTGCCAGCCGATCACGGATGCCTTGCTCCTTTCGGTTTTTGTTTGTTTGTTTTTTTTTTTGACAAACTGAAATCGCGGGATTCCGCCCAGACGCGGAACATTTTAAGCCCTGTTCAGACTTACTCGAGGCAGGCTGGGGACACACTTGATTTGGTTTGCGAGGTCTGTGGCAGTGTCTGTCACTGTAACTGAAGGTATGAACATTGGACTAACGTAACACTTGTCAGAGCAGACTCTGCTCCTGTTCACCACTTTAATGCCATTGTGAAGGGCTGATTTAAAAAGCCGTATGTGTTTGCTTGTTTTGTTTCTATTAGTTCATCAGCCTAGGCGTGTTCTTGCTGCTGGGTCATTGCGCAATGAGATTTTGAAATATCTTTTTTGGCGTTTGCATAAACATAACTGTCGGATATTTCCTTCTATATTCATATGACTTAAAAGAAAATTCATCATAAATTGATCCGTAGATTCCAACACAATGCAAGAGCAAATAGCTAAACTGCAATTAAGGAATAACCTGAAACCTTAAAGTTAGGATAATTTCAATATAACTGATTGTCCAAGGGCCCTCGTTTTCTTCCTAGTTTGTCTTTGGTGTTTAGCCTCACCTGTTCTTCATAGGCAAAGGTGCTGTGGGTCTGGGGCTGGGTGAAGTACATCCAGTTGTAAGGGCTGTCGACAAAGTTTTCAACGGCGCGGAAAGGAGTGGCGATGGAGGGCACCCAGCTGTCATCCCCTCCCAGGAGAAAAAAAAACTCTTATTTGCTGT
>JADBJO010032293.1:10000-15842 GCA_016801955.1 Conus betulinus
TGTATTACAACAAGTATTGCTATAAACGAGACATGATTTCATTTTGGCCCCCTGACCACCGTGATCAGTTATAATGTCATGAGCATGGTTATGGTTGTTTCTGTAACCCATTGTAATTACAGGTTTGATTATTATGATATGATAAAGTTATCGTTAAAAAAAAAAGCCACATAAAAGAAGGAATGGGAGAAAGACAGTCAAATCAACGACAATCTTTATTCATTCTACACAGAAAAGACGTGACACCGGCCAGACTTGTTCAGTGATTCGTCGTTTTGCAAACACAAGAAGTAAGAACATGTCAGAAAATGATAAACGATGAAATAAGACGGACCATCGAGCGTACGGACACAAAAAGTGCTTCCGAAAAAAACTGTTATTTGTTTGCGTTTCCGTCCGTCTTCATGAAGACATTGCTCGATCTCCACTATGTTGTGAGACACGTGAAGATGCAAAAGCTCATGACCTACTGACAATGCCCAAACCGTTTAATCTGATCGTGAGTGCTTTGCCTGGAACCGGGTCAACAGTTATGTCTGCGCATCTGTAATATGCACTATTTCATATGTAAATTCAGGAGGACAGCTGTCTCCATCCAACGCAGTTTCTAGTAAGTAAACAAGATCTCCAAGATAAAATGCTGGCATAGGAACTAGAACATTGCCACACCTATCCAAATGTTTCATTCTTGCTGTGTGGATTGTTTTGTCAAGCGCTTGGCTCGTTTCTACAGATTTAGCACAATATGGGTGCAATCTCTGTGCTATAAAGCGATTACTGCGTGATTCGCGCAGTAGAGTCCGTATATTCGTAGTCAGCCAAGCAGACTTCAAATCTTGATCAGACCTCTCATGAGTGGCCTTGTCATCACGATGCACAGCGACGCTGTGGCTGTTCAGGCTGATTGTGCAGCCCTTGCCTGTTTCTGTGTCCTCAGTGGTTCTGCTGTCCTTGCCTGTTTCTGTGTCCTCAGTGGTACTGCTGTCCTTGCCTGTTTCTGTGTCCTCAGTGGTACTGCTGTCCTTGCCTGTTTCTGTGTCCTCAGTGGTTTTGCTGTCCTTGCCTGTTTTCTGTGTCCTCAGTGGTTCTGCTGTCCTTGCCTGTTTTCTGTGTCCTCAGTGGTACTGCTGTCTTTGCCTGTTTCTGTGTCCTCAGTGGTACTGCTGTCCTTGCCTGTTTCTGTGTCCTCAGTGGTACTGCTGTCCTTGCCTGTTTCTGTGTCCTCAGTGGTACTGCAGTTCTTGCCTGTTTCTGTGTCCTCAGTGGTACTGCTGTCCTTGCCTGTTTCTGTGTCCTCAGTGGTACTGCTGTCCTTGCCTGTTTCTGTGTCTTCAGTGGTACTGCAGTTCTTGCCTGTTTCTGTGACCTGAGTGGTAGTGCAGTCCTTGCCTGTTTCTGTGTCATGAGTGGTAGTGTAGTCCTTGCCTGTTTCTTTGTCGTGAGTAGTAGTGTAGTCCTTGCCTGTTTCTGTGTCATGAGTGGTAGTGTAGTCCTTGCCTGTTTCTTTGTCGTGAGTAGTAGTGTAGTCCTTGCCTGTTTTTCTGTGTCGTAAGTGGTAGTGTTGTCCTTGCCTGTTTCTGTGTCATGAGTGGTAGTGTAGCCCTTGCCTGTTTCTGTGTCATGAGTGGTAGTGTAGTCCTTGCTTGTTTCTAAGTCGTAAGTGGTAGTGTAGTCCTTGCCTGTTTCTGTGTCGTGAGTGGTAGTGCAGTCCTAGCCTGTTTCTTTGTCGTGAGTGGTAGTGTAGTCCTTGCCTGTTTCTGTGTCATGAATGGTAGTGTAGTCCTTGCTGTTTCTAAGTCGCGAGTGGCACTGCTGTCCTTGCCTGTTTCTGTGTCGTAAGTGGTAGTGCTGTCCTTGCCTGTTTCTGTGTCGTGAGTGGTAGTGCTGTCCTTGCCTGTTTTTCTGTGTCGTGAGTGGTAGTGCTGTCCTTGCCTGTTTCTGTGTCGTAAGTGGCACTGCTGTCCTTGCCTGTTTCTGTGTCGTAAGTGGTAGTGCTGTCCTTGCCTGTTTCTGTGTCGTAAGTGGCACTGCTGTCCTTGCCTGTTTCTGTGTCGTGAGTGGTACTGCAGTCCTTGCCTGTTTCTGTGCTCTGGATAGTTGCGTGATGAATGTGTCTTTATGTGTCCTGGATAGTTTGTGTTGACCTGCTTAGTTTGTGTCTAGGCTCGTTGCCTTGTCCGGATCGGTTGATATGGCGTCCTGGTTCGTTGTTGCATTGCTCTGGTTGGCTTAGGCATCCTGGTCACTTGTGATCTCATGGCCAGTGACGATGACCGGTTTCATCGCCATGTCAGCCTGCAAATTTACAACAACTGACGTCATGGTGTGTTGCTACTGGCTCTTCCGTGTTGTTGGTGCCCACACGTCCCCCCTATCCCCCCCTCCACCCCGCCCCCCCCACCCCACCCACACACACACACGTTTGAAGCAGGAAGACAGAGGCGAAGACAGAAAAAAAAAAAAGGCGAAACGAAACAAAACAAAACAAACAAACAAAAATATCAGATGGATTGATAACATTGCAGAAGAGACTGGGAAACCATTGGCAGTCAGCAGCTTTAGTTCTCTACCGACAGTCAAAGTGCAGCTGTCAGTGCGGCCATACTCTTCAACTCTTCAGAGGTAGAGAGAGAGAGAGAGGAGAGAGAGAGAGAGAGAGAGAGAGAGAGTGGACTTGTGAGGGACTGAAATAATACTCTTGTGTGGATTTTTTTTTTTTTTTTCCTCGGAAGTAAATGGATATAACGTGTTGAAGGTAATAAAAGGGAATACATAAGCAAACACCTTATGCATGTGTGTGTGTGCAGGCAACGGCGTACACCAACGAGGAAGGGACAGAGGTACAAGTGGAAGAGCTACACGTTGCAGAAGACAGTTCTGGCGGGACGATGATTGGCGAGGTACCCACATCTGCTGTCAAGCATTTAATCCTTTATCATCCCTCTTTTCGTCTACCAGCGAGAAGTCTGAAACTTAACCAGACTATTACCATATGACTGATCTCGTAGTGAATCGTATTTAGAAGCAGACGGGTGAAAAATAAACCAGCCGTTATTGATCCTGTGCTTTGAATGTTCCATGACTGCTGTCGTAGATGAAAAAGACACACCTGAAGGTGCTTGTAGGGACCCAGAGAATTACTATCCTTAACTACCGAGCAAACCAGCTGGGAGCAATCCTGCACCACCTTTGGAAGCCTGCGCTGTGTGCGCGTAGGGTGCAGGCCCGCACGGGGCATTCCATTAACACGTGAAGGGACATAATTGCTCTCCTGGCAGATGCCATTGTGTAATGGCCACCGGATGTGACACGATATAACATCCACGGAGCGTTCTCATGGGTGTACCAGCCCATATTTCATGACCGCATAGCCCACCGGCAAAAAAATGCCACCGTCCAGCAACTGCCGTGGGCATCCCGTAGCCTCGCTCGTTGCTGTTCCGCTGACAGGTGATGACACGGCCAAGCTTTCGCCATGAGGTCTTACGGGCTCTCAGAAGAGAATCCTTGGTCACAGTCTTTCCGGTTGTGAACCGGACGTTCCCTGCGGTCAGTGGGTCTTTTCTTGCCGTCACAGGGCCTTTCCCCAGAGTTGGCCAAAACGCAGACAAGAAAAAGATACACCCGAAGATGCGGGCAAGAGAAGTACTGTCCTCCATTGCCTTTTAAGGGTATTTTAAAAATCGGAAGTCAGTTGAGGGAGAAATGTGAAATGTGGCAAAGCAGCAGGTATTGGCAACATTCCTGGTGAGCTTTTTGAATGAAGTGGCGGAAAGGCACTAACTGACATCCTGACTGCCGTTCGCAGCAACAATCTGGCAAACTGGCGAGCTGCCCACGCTCAATTACTAATCGTTCCCCCTCGCAAGAAAGTCAGTCTGCACTTACCAAAGCTACCACATTTTTAGTTTGATTCGCCTCGCAAACAAGGTGATGTTCAAAATAATTCTGAAAAGAGCAGGGCTGCAAGCAGATACAATTACTGCTGAAGAATAGGCTAAAGTGTGTAAAGGACAAATGCACCATTAAAACAACCGGGTACCCGTGAATAACACCCCCAACCCCAACCACAGGGAGTTCTACCACATCTTTATGTACTCCATGAAGGTATTTGATGGAGTCTAGCAAAAGGCGCTGTGGTCCTAAAAGAAGAAATATGATATGGGGAAAAACCAATCAACACCATCCGGCAGCTATACACCAAAAGATCAAGTGCCGTATTCACAGTGCTCTGTTGGAGAATGTTCCATGAAGACTCCCTTATCTCATTCAGGTGTTCGACACTTCATTTACCCGAGATCTGTCTTGAGCATAGTTTAAATCATAAGGATCAGAAGAGTGAACGTAACCAGAACATCCTCTCAAGGGTTATAAAGATCAAATTCAGCACCCTCCAGACAGAACGCTGAACTGGAGGAAAATAGCCTAACCATAAAACACAGAATCAGGATCCTGCGCGCACTGGTGCATTCCGTATTCCTGTGCGCTTGCAAGACACGGATCACCCCAGATCTGGAAAGAAGAACCCGAGCCAAGGAAATGAACTGTTACCGCACGATACTAAACACCAGTCGTCCATGAACCGTCAAACCATGGAGCAGTGCACTGGACCATACGAAGATCTGTTCACATCAGGTTAGAAACATGCGCTGGTATGCAGAGTCTAACGAGGAACTTTTGAAGGAGAGAGAGAGAGAGAGAGAGAGAGAGAGAGAGAGAGAGAGAGAGAGAGAGAGAGAGACAGACAGACAGACAGACAGACAGACAGACAGAGCAAACAGACAAAACGGAACAACCGATTGTCAGCATTGCACAATAGACATTGAAAACACTTGCAGGGACCCATGTTTTGGCCCACGACAGACAGGAATCTAGGGAACAATTCTTCAGTGAAAGGCTGCAATGATTCATCACGGTGTTGAGAGAAGGAGGATGAGAGAGAGAGAGAGAGAGAGAGAGAGAGAGAGAGAGAGAGAGAGAGAGAGAGAGAGAGAATGGCAGATCGCAGACTCATCCACGATTGAAAGTATTTCTGTCGTAGACAGTCTCCCTCAGAAGTGAGTGGATGCTGGCTGTTGAAGACAATGAAAGCTCATATTTGAACACGCGTCCTGTGTATCTGTGTGCAGGTAGTGGTGGAGGCTGATCCGAAAGAAACAGAAACGGCAGAGGAACAGCTCAGTACAGCTGCTGCAAGCACTGCCAAGGAGACACCTACGTCTGATGCCACGCCTTTCTACGTTGATCACCCATTCCTCTTCTTCATCGCTGAGAAAAATTCCGCAAGCCGCATCGGAGTTGTTGTCCATTTGGGGGTCGTGTAGTGAATCCTCTTTAGAAGCGCTGAAACAGGAGAAGGAGGAACGAAACCAGCCGGTACTGATCCTGTGCTGTTTTGTCTTCGATGACTGGCGCCGAAGATGCCTTCAAAGGCATTAAAAAAAAAACAAAAAAAAACAAAAAAAAAACAGACATGTGTTGAGGGAGATATTTGTAAGGAAAAGACTTTCATGAAAGCCGGTGTTGTGTGGTTGAGGGACGGGGAGTAAGCTGAAGCTTTTATGTGTATGGAAAACATCAATCCGACCATCTTCTCTCTCTCCATATCTTCTCTCGCTCTCTCCTGTCCTTCCCTCTCTCTGGCCCTCCTCTCTGGGGGCTGTCTCCTCTCGTCTCACTCTGTCTCTCCTCTCCCTCTCTGTCTGGGTCCTCTCCTCTATCTCTCTCTGTCTCTCTGTCTTCGCTTCCTCTCTCTCTCTTCTCTCCTCTGTGTCCTCTCCTCTCCCCTCTCAGTCCCTCTCATCTCTGTCTCTCTCTCTCACTCTGTCTCTCCCGCTCTCTC
>JADBJO010032294.1:0-2500 GCA_016801955.1 Conus betulinus
TTTCCTCATCTTACTCTCTCGATTGTTGTTTATTACCAATATATTCTCGTTATTCTCTATACCAGTTGTGTTTTTATTTATTTATTTATTTATTTATTTATTTATTTATTTATTTGTTACATATTATGATTCTTATCGTTATAATTCCTTATGTCGTTCTTCTCACTGTCTGATTGCTATTTACTACCAGTACATTCTCGGAATTATCGTTGTTCTCTATTCGTTATTATTAGTGTCATTATTTTTTATTAATTTATTTTATTTATTTATTTATTGATTGCTTTATTTATTTGTTATGACTCTTATTGTTATAATTGTATGTTGCTGTTGTTGCTGTCACTGTTATCATTATTGTTATTACTATCTTTATGGTCATTGTTATTGTTGTGATATTGTGACTGCTATAGGTATTATCATTATTGTTATTATTATTAATATTGCCATTATTACTGTTCTCTTTTGTCTCTGTGTTGTTTTTGTTTTCTTCTTCTTTTGGGGGGGGGGGGGGTGGGTGGGTTGGTGCTGCATCTTCGGCCTCCGGTCTCCCCCTCCCCCCCAAGCAACATCTTCAGCCTTAAGTGAGTGGCCAGACAGACACAGCTGTTATAACCAGCTCATCACCATCATTTCTAGTCTTTTACTCCTTCCTCTTCTTCATCACGTGATGATCGTATGCACATACAGGCATATATCTTCACGTGGACCCGGATGGCAGGGGGGGGGGGGCCTGGCTGGCTCCTGCATCTTCAGCCTTAAGTGAGCGCGCCCGAGAGACAACACAGCTGGTGCAACCAGGTCCTCATCATCCTTTCTATTCATTTTCTCTTCTTCTTCTTCTTCTTCATCTTGCCATGATGAGGACCATGACATATGCACATACACATGTCGATCTCTTCGCATGGCAGGCTTCCTGCATCTTCAGCCTTAAGTGAGCGGCCCGAGAGACAACACAGCTGGTGCAACCAGGTCCTCATCATCCTTTCTATTCATTTTTCTTCTTCTTCTTCTTCTTCTTCATCTTGCCATGATGAGGACCATGACATATGCGCATACACATGTCGATCTCTTGGCATGGCAGGCTTCCTCCTGCATCTTCAGCCTTAAGTGAGCGGCCCGAGAGACACACACAGCTGGTGCAACCAGGTCCTCATCATCCTTTCTATTCATTTTCTCTTCTTCTTCTTCTTCATCTTGCCATGATGAGGACCATGACATATGCGCATACACATGTCGATCTCTTGGCATGGCAGGCTTCCTGCATCTTCAGCCTTAAGTGAGCGGGCCCAGAGACGCAACTGGTGTCTTCATCATCATCATCATCATCATTGTGTCTCCTTCTCCTTCTTGTTGTTCTTCAGCTTGTGATGATCAGGACCATGACACACCTGTCTAGACTTTCAGTGTAGCTGAAAGGGCTCACTGGTTTTGATGCATCTTCAGCCTTAAGTGAGTAGCATCTTCAGCCTTAAGCGAGTGGCAAGAGAGACGACGCCACAAGTTCATGATCATTTCTGTTGTTTGTCTCACCTTGTGATGATCAGGACGAAGACGTGTACATATATTTATAGGTATATATACATATATACCTCAAGGGCTGGTTTTTGCTGCATCTTCAGCCTTAAGTCAGTGGGAAGTGTGTGTGTGTGTGTGTGTGTGTGTGTGTGTGTGTGTGTGTGTGTGCAGTTAGCCGTGGCGCTCTCTCTCTCTCAGCATCTTCAGCCTTAAGGTAGTACGCTTTTCCTCTTGGCATCTCAGCCTTAAGGCAGTACGGTTTTTTCTCTCTGTGCTCTCGGCATCTTCAGCCTAAAGGTCGCCTTAGCTTAGGAGAGTGTGCCAGTGTGTGTGTAATATGTGCGTGCGTGCACAAGTCTGCATTTTGAGCCGTGCTGCTCGCTCTCTCTCTCTCTCTCTCTCTCTCTCTCTCTCCTTCTCTCAGCATCTTCAGCCTTAAGGCAGTACGGTTTTCTCTTGGCATCTTCAGCCTTAAGGTAGTACGGTTTTTTCTTCTCTCTGTGCTCTCGGCATCCTCAGCCTAAAGGTCGCCTTAGCTTAGGAGAGTGTGCCAGTGTGTGTGTAATATGTGCGTGCGTGCACAAGTCTGCATTTTGAGCCGTGCTCTCTCTCTCTCTCTCTCTCTCTCTCTCTCTCTCTCTCTCTCTCTCTCTCTCTCTCTCTCTCTCTGCATCTTCAGCCTTAAGGTAGGACGGTTTTTCTCTCTGTGCTCTCGGGATCTTCAGCCTAAAGGTCGCCTTAGCTTAGGAGAGTGTGCCAGTGTGTGTGTAATATGTGCGTGCGTGCACAAGTCTGCATTTTGAGCCGTGCTGCTCTCTCTCTCTCTCTCTCTCTCTCTCTCTCTCTCTCTCTCTCTCTCTCTGCTCTTCAGCCTTAAGGCAGTACGGTTTTTCCCTCTGCGCTCTCGGCATCTTCAGCCTTAAGGTCGTCTTTGCTTAGGAGAGTGTGTGTGCAATATGTGCGTGCGTGCACAAGTCTGCATTTTGTG
>JADBJO010032295.1:0-5000 GCA_016801955.1 Conus betulinus
CCCCCCGCCACCGCCCCACACAAACAGCAGTCATGTAATCGGGAGGACCAAGGTTTGGTCCTCCCCTTCCCCCCCCCCCTCCACTCCCACACGCAGTCCAGTGTCGTTATGACCAAGGTGTCCCGCCCTGCCCCCGCCCCCGCCACCGCCCACACAGCATCGTATCTTGAGGACCAAGGGCTTGCCTCCCGGGCCCCGCCCCCTCCACCGCCCACCGCGCGTTCTTTAGGACAAGGTGTGCCTCCCTTTCCCCCTCCCACGCCCCAACACAGCAGGCCGGACTTTGGGACCCAGGCGTGCTCGCTTCCCCCTTCCCCCAGCCCCAGACAGCAGGCACGATCGGTAGGACCAAGGGCGTCGGCCTTGCCCCGTCCCGTCCCCCGCCACACCCCGCGTCAGTAGCGGGAGGACCAAGGCGTGCCTCCCGGGCCCCCGCCCCCCCTCGCCACACAGCCGTCTACGATCGGCTAGGACAGGCTGGACCTCCCTCCCCCTCCCCCGGACCAAGGCTTGCCTCCCTTCCCCCTCCCTCTCCACACAGCAGCAGTCAGTATCTTTAGGACCAAGGCTTGCCTCCCTTTCCCCCTTCCCTCCCCCACACAGCAGTCAGTATCTTTAGGACCAAGGCTTGCCTCCCTTCCCCCCCCTCCCCCCCCCCTCCCCCACACAGCAGTCAGTATCTTTAGGACCAAGGCTTGCCTCCCTTCCCCCTCCCCCTCCCCACACAGCAGCAGTCAGTATCTTTAGGACCAAGGCTTGCCTCCCTTCCCCTCCCCCCCCCCCTCCCCCACACAGCAGCAGTCAGTATCTTTAGGACCAAGGCTTGCCTCCCTTTCCCCTCTCCTCCCCCTCCCCACACCTCAGTATCCAGGACCAAGGCTTGCCTCCCTTCCCCCTCCCCCTCCCCACACAGCAGTCAGTATCTTTAGGACCAAGGCTTGCCTCCCTTCCCCTCCCCCCCTCCCCACACAGCAGTCAGTATCTTTAGGACCAAGGCTTGCCTCCCTTTCCCCCTCCCCCTCCCCACACAGCAGTCAGTCGTATCTTTAGGACCAAGCCTCCTTGCCTCCCCCTTTCCCCCTTCCCCCTCCCCTCCACCCACACAGCAGTCAGTATCTTTAGGACCAAGGCTTGCCCCCCCTTTCTCCCCTCCCCCTCCCCCTCACACAGCAGTCAGTATCTTTAGGACCAAGGCTTGCCTCCCTTCCCCTCCCCCTCCCCACACAGCAGTCAGTATATTTAGGACCAAGGCTTGCCTCCCTTTCCCCTCCCCCTCCCCCTCCCCACACAGTCAGTATCTTTAGGACCAAGGCTTGCCTCCCCCTTCCCCCCCCCTTCCCCCACACAGCAGTCAGTATCTTTAGGACCAAGGCTTGCCTCCCTTTCCCCCTCCCCTCCCCACACAGCAGTCAGTATCTTTAGGACCAAGGCTTGCTCTCCCTTTACCGCCCCCCTCCCCCCCCACACAGCAGTCAGTATCTTTAGGACCAAGGCTTGCCTCCCTTTTCCCCCCCCTCCCCACACAGCCTCAGTATCTTTAGGACCCCTCCCTTCCCCCCCCCCCTCCCCACACAGCAGTCAGTATCTTTAGGACCAAGGCTTGCCTCCCCTCCCCCTCCCCCTCCCACACAGCAGTCAGTATCTTTAGGACCAAGGCTTGCCTCCTTTCCCCCTCCCCCTCCCCACACACAGCAGTCATATCTTTAGACCAAAGGCTTGCCTCCCTTCCCCCTCCCCTCTCCACACAGCAGTCAGTATCTTTAGGACCAAGGCTTGCCTCCCTTTCCCCCCCTCCCTCCCTCCCCACACAGCAGTCAGTATCTTTAGGACCAAGGCTTGCCTCCCTTTCTCCCCCCTCCCCCTCCCCACACAGCAGTCAGTATCTTTAGGACCCAAGGCTTGCCTCCCTTTCCCCTCTCCCCCCCCCACAGCCACATCTTTAGTCAGTATCTTTCTCCCTCCCCACAAGGCATTCCTCCAAGGCTTGCCTCCCTTCCCCCTCCCCCTCCCCACACAGTAGTCACTATCTTTAGGACCAAGGCTTGCCTCCCTTCCCCTTCCCCTCCCCCTCCCCACACAGCAGTCACTATCTTTAGGACCAAGGCTTGCCCCCCCCCTTCCCCCTCCCCATCACCCTCTTAGGACCAAGGCCACTCCCTTACCTCTCCCCTCCCTACACAGCAGCCAGTATCTTTAGGACCAAGCTTGGCCCCCCCCTTCCCCCTTCCCCCTTTCCGCACCCTCCCCCACCCCCCCCCCTCCCCTACAGCAGCAGTCAGATTCTTTAGGACTAAGGTTTGTCTCCCCTTCCCCCTCCCCCTCCCTCACAGTAGTCAGTATCTTTAGGACCAAGGCTTGCCTCCCCTCCCCCCCCCCACCTCCATTTCCCCGCACATCAGCTAGCATCTTTCGGACCAAGGTTCCCCCCCCCCCCCCCCCATTTTTTTTTTCCATCCCCAGCCCAGGGTTTCGGGAATTCGAAGCTTTAAAGATGAGCAGGAGATGATGAACATGACTCTTGTTAGGCATGAGGATCACGGAACGTCACTGTATGGTTTCCTTTACCAACGTATTACTGTAGGACTATAAGAATTTTCTTCTTTTGAAAATTTCCACAGATGAAAAAAAAAATGGGTCTATCAGTCAATTTTGAGAGCCCATGGCCTCATATTGATTTTGTCCGATTTGGTTGTGAAATGTATGAAGTTGTTTTGTATAGTATACTGTTGGGTCTGTTCTTAGCTGAAACTAAAGTACAAGACACGCTTTGAGTATCAATTGTGCTTAATGTACTGTCCAGATTTACCTTGGGTCGAAGAAGAAGACGATGTCGGGTATCTCACATCATTGTACGATCCACTGTCACTGAATTGTATACATGAAGACAAATTTACAGGTGGTTCTTTTATTTCATTTTGTTCTCTTTCATCTTCTGTGACACCTCAGTGGCATTGCACCCACACCGTTCATTCCGCCCCTCCTCTCATCCTCCCCCTCCCCCCCTCTCCCCCCCCCCCCCTCTCCCCCCCCCCCCTCCCCCCTCCCCTCCCCCCCCCTTCCCCCCCTCCCTTCAGCCACAGGCTGGCCCGTCCCGCGACAGGTTAGTATTTCAAACTATGATTTCAGACAGTCATGACTAGCAGTGAAGTGAAATAAAGGGAGACCGAAGCTGTGAATATGTTTGTGTTGTGTGTGGAGCATCAGTCTGGAGTGAAAGTTACGACTTCTTTTAAGTCCAGAATTTGTCTTCTAGTATCGGCCAGTGTTGATGGCAGTGGCTAGATGCAGTGCGCATCATAGCGTGTGGAGGATTACCATTGCACACACTCTTGCCCCCCCCGCCAGCGTTTCTGTAAATAAAACTGTCATCCAGGCTGAAGATAGGAACTTCTGAGATTCGACTTTTTTTTTTTATTCAGTCCACTACTAATGCGGTGCCATGCAATAAAGACTCTTGTTGAAACACTCATGTTTGGTCATTAGGTGGTGAAGACCAGTCGTCGACCGCACACCTGATTACTTGTGAATGAAAGACAAAAAAGAAAACGAGGGAAAAGCCGATAATGTTTTGAACATTTCATGCCACTGAGAACTGTGCTTCAGATCCAATTCAGAGTAAGAGGCCTTCATACCTTTTTTGTTGACAAACCAAGGAGGGAAAAGGGGGAGGGGGAGGAGTGGGGGAGGGAGGGGGAGCAGTAATTTCCACCTGCCTCTGTGGGCTCAAGAGATCATTTTGGAATAGTGCCCCTTGAGTCTTTTCTCGCCACCTTCAGTCATGGTGATTTATTCTGGCGTGTGTGCTGCTCAGTGGGGCTGTTCTCACGAGCAGGTCGCATGGAAGCAAAAATAGAAGCGTTCCTTAACTCTTTTCTGACTGAGAACACGATGGCCTCCCCTTAAGAAGATAACGCTGACTTTAAACGAAACGCTCCCCTCCGCTCCATCTCATGGCATTACACACCACTTCCTTCCGCAGTGCAAGCCTGTCATTTAGGACAATGAATTCATGTGAGTGGATTGTAACACTGTTGGGGAAAATAAGGGAAAAGGATGTCCAAATCGATCGTTGTTGATCTAGGAAATATTCTGTAAAAATAATTGCCAGCTTCATCATTTGAGGGTCTCTGTTATGGGTGGTAAACGTTTTATATTTGACTGTTAATTTTAACGACGGCAAACGACGAAAAGCAAAACAAACAAAAACGAACAAAAAAGTTGCTCTTCCTCTCTCTCTCTCTGTCTCTCTCTCTTCTCTCTCTCTCTGTCTCTGTCTCTCTCTCTCTCTCTCTCTCTCTCTCTCTCTCTCTCTCTCTCTCTCTCTCTCTCTCTCTCTCTCTGTGTGTGTGTGTGTGTGTGTGTTTTCTACTTATATGTTTTTTAGATGTTGACTTATTAAAACTTGTAAAGCGCCCTGTAGCCTACGTTGTTAGGATAGGCGCTATAGAAATTGTCCTCATTATTATTATTATTTACGGTTCGAAGTAGGATTAGGGATATAAGCAGGGTTACAGTCACAAACAGAGGTCGGGTTCGGGGTTAGAAGCTGAAGTGAGAAGCAGCATGTGGGTTAGGGTTAGAGACAGAAGCAGAGTTAGGGCTAGAGGTAGGCAGGGTTAAAGTTAGATATAGAAGCTGGATTGGGGTTGGAAGCAGAGGAAATTATTAGGGTGAGAGGCAGGGTTAAGGCTATGGTTTTGGTCAGAGGCTGATACGTCAAAGCTTTGATATGTCCCAGGTAAAAGTTAGAAAAGGAGGATTACGGTTAGAAAAAAAGGGTTAGGTTTACGAGCAGAGTTGGGAGTTGAAGCAGGGTAACGGTTAAGGTCAGGGTACGGGTGGGCAGATTAAACCGAGGACGTATTGTACTGGGGCGTATCGCAATGGGGTCGAGAGAGGTTAGGTGTGACGATGCTTGATAATTATGTCTATATCAACTTTTAGGACTGCCAGTCGTCTAACGACCTGGAGAACACGAAAGCACAGGACATATATGATAT
>JADBJO010032295.1:10000-15841 GCA_016801955.1 Conus betulinus
AACATCCTTTACATCCTTGTGTGTATCACTTAGAAGGGAAAAGAACAGGTTTGTAGCACATCTTTAAAGGGCGGGGGCAGCGTGTCTGAACTGACGTGGGGATAGTATTCCATCTGAAAAGGGGGGCGGGTGGGGTGGGGTGGCCATAAACAAGGAACGCTGACCAAAAGTTTCAGTGCAAACAGGGATTTTGGAAGAGACGTAGTATTAGAAGAAGAATAGAGTTTAACGTGATGGGCTTTTCAAGCGAATCAGGCCATGTGATATTAAAGATTCAGGCTGTACAAGTAATCGTCATGCAGACATTGAGGTGATAAGGGGTCTACAGGTGGCGTCAGGTCAGACAGATATTGAGGTAATGTGGTGCACACAGTGAATCAGGTCAGTCAGATATTGAGGGATATAGAGTACAAGTGAATTAGGTCAGTCATTTTTGGGGTGATTGGGTTGTGTACAAATGAATCAGGTCAGTCACGTATTGAAATGATGGGGTGTACAAGTGAATCAGGTCGACAGTCAGATATGGGGGAGAGGATGTGGTGTACAGTGAATCAGGTCAGCGAGATACTGAGAGGTGATGGGGTGTACAAGTGGAATCAGGTCAGACAGATATTGAAGTGATGGGGGTACAAGGGATCAGGTCAGACGCGGGATATTGAGGTGATGGGGTGTACAAGTGGAATCAGGTCAGTGAGATACTGAGGTGATAGGGTGTACAAGTGATCAGGTTCAGACAGATATTGAGGTGATGGGGTGTACAGTGAATCAGGTCAGACAGATATTGAGGTGATGGGTTGTCGGTGAATCAGGTCAGACAGATATTTGAGGTTATAGGGTGTACAAGTGAATCACGGTCATTCAGATGATGAGGTGGATGGGGTGTACAAGTGAATCAGGTCAGTACCAGATATTGAGGTGATGGGGGTGTAAAGTGAATCAGGTCAGACAGATGATGCGGTGATAGGGTGTACAAGTGAATCAGGTCAGACAGATGATGAGGTGATAGGGTGTACAAAGTGAATCAGGTCAGACAGATATTGAGGTGATGGGGATATCAAGTGATCGGTCAGACAGATGATGAGGTGATGGGGTGTACGCAAGTGAATCAGTCATCAGATGATGAGGTGATAGGGTGTAACAAGTGATGGTCTTGGGGTTGTACAAGGGATAATTGCGGTCATGGGGTGTACGAGTGCAAAAAGTCAAATACGTGACAGGTTCAATGGTAACGTCACGTGATTTTGAACGCCAAACGAATAGAAGTGGTCTGTATTGTATGTGTGGATGGATGGATGTAGGAATGAAATAGATGGACGGATGGATGTGTGTATCTTGTCAGGAGGATAGATGGGCTGTAGGGTATCTATGTATATATAATGCGTATTTGTATGTATGTATTATGTATGTGGACAGATATTTATGCGATTATGGGAGTATTGTTTTTGTACTTTTCATTTGTTCTTCTTTTTTTTTTTTAATTTCTTTTGTTTTTTTAATGCCTGAAGAAGTCCACATTTGTCAAAAATCTTCTTGTTTCTTTAGCATTGTGGCTTAAATGGAAGCTACTTTACACCTCGTTTTAAGGCGTTTAGTTTGTAGTTCGGCTTAAAGCCGATGGTGCTTTTACTCCTCTCTTCCTCCTCCTCCTCTTCCTCCTGTCCTGTCTGTCCTGTCTGTCTGTCTGTCTGTCTGCCTCTGTGTGTGTTGTGTGTGTGTTGTGTGGTGTGTGTGTGTGTGTGTGTGTGTGTTATGTGTGTATGTGTGTGTGTGTGTGGTGTGTGTGTGTGTGTGTTGTGTGGTGTGTGTGTGTGTGGTTGTGTGTGTGTAAGTACAACACGTGCACGTGCGTTTTAATTTAAGATTGAAATCTACGCTTATGCCTGCCCATTCTGGAGTGACTACCAGTAAGACTGTCTTGTACTTGTTTATGTTGTAATTTTTAGATGACGCAGCTGACATTGTCCTTTTCTTCTTGTTGTTGTTGTTGTTGGCTTTTGTTGTTATTGTCATCGTCGTTGTCATTTTCCAAATGGAGCAGCTTACATTAGTCTTGTTGTTTGCTGTTGTTTGTTGTGTCGTCGTCTTCAGATGGAGCAGCTGATCCGCCGAATGCAGGACAAAAGAAGGATGGAAGTGAAGACCCAGACTAAAAGCATCACCACCAGGTACCTGACGTGGTCCAGTCAAAAACTGACAACGCTCTTCTGTGTCGTACTCTGTGTCCGTCGTGTTTGATTGGAGCAGACGTTAAGCGCGCTGTTATCGGTGCAGATCCCCGTGAAATAAGAGAGAGAGAGAGAGAGAGAGAGAGAGAGAGGAGAGATGAGAGAGAGAGAGAGAGAGGAGAGAACGTTTTTTGTTTGTTTGTTTTTTGTTGGTTTTTTTTTTGTATTTTTTTTTTTTATTGAAAGCTCATCTTTACAAGGTCATGCTTCTTCCTTGATTAGTTCGGTTTTCTTTTCTAGATGTGCTCTTTGTTGGGGGGGGGGGTGGGGGGGGGGGGGGGGAGATTACCTGACACTGACACTTTTGGCGGAAGCGGCAGACGAGAAGGAGTAAAGAAAAGAGAAAAAAAAACAGTTAAAAAGGTTATTGTTGAATCAAGGGCAGCACCCGAACGTGGCGCCCGGTTTGCCTCCTGCCCTTGGCGCCCTAGTGTGTTGGTACCCCCTGGCAGTCCCTTCCCGACACTCGACGGCCCGGTGTTGTTGGTACCCTTCCCGGCAGGTCCCTTCCCGACACACTCGACGGCCCGGTGTTGTTGGTACCCTGGCAGCCTCCCTTCCCGACACTCGACGCCCGGTGTTTGTTTGGTACCCTGGCAGTTCCCTTCCCGACACTCGCGCGCCGGTGTTGTTGTTGGCAGTCCCTTGCTCCCCTATTGGCCCTTGGCGCCCGGTGTTGTTGGTACCCATGGCAGTCCCTTCCCAGCCCTTGGCGTCCGGTGTTGTTGGTACCATGTGGCATCCCTTCTCCCTGGCCCTTGGCGTCCGGTGTTGTTGTTGGTACCATGGGCTGGCAGTCCCTTCTTGGCCCTTGGGCGTCCGGTGTTGTTGGTACCCTGGCAGTCCCTTCTTGGCCCTTGGCGTCCGGTGTTGTTGGTACCCTGGCAGTCCCTTTCCGGCCCTCAACCGTCCGGTGTTGTTGGTGCCCCCTGGCAGTCCCCTTTCCGGCCCTTGGTGCGGTGTCCTCTGCCCACAAGATTCCTTTGATTTTTTTTTTTTTAGGAAAAAAAAATTGACTGATAGAATATTAACGCTTTGATTTAGAGTTGCGTTTGTAAACCCAAAGCGAATTGTGTGTATGGAGCAGGGTCAGCAACTTAGTAACCCAGGAAAAAAAAAATGACAAGAATATTCTGGATGTGTGGGAAACATGTAGGGGGGATTGTGTGCACTGGCCAGGAAAAAAGAATGAGGGATTAAAATCACTCCGCGCGCAAAGGAGTAAACCGTGAAAAGAAGGAAAAAATAATTTTCTCTTTTTTTTTTCCAGGGGGAAGTAACTTTTAAAATGGTTTCTGGTGTGTTTACTTGAAGGAATGTGTGGTGGCAGATGTGTGGTTGCGTGGGGATGGGGGGGGGGGGGGGGGGGGGGGGGAATTGTTCTTGCACGTGACGTGCGGATGTACAGACTATCATGTGACAACGGTTGACTGTTCGGTCTGTGCTGAAGGCCGCTCATCAACAGTCTGATGCCTAGAGCTTTTTCCTTTTTTTCTACCAGTCGCAACGACTTTTTTACAAATTCGGCGAAATATGTAGCCCGACATGTCATGTGTGTGTGTGTGTGTGTGTGTGTGTGTGTGTGTGTGGTGTGTGTGTAATTGTGTGTGTGTGTGTGTGAGTACAACTTGAGTTTAATCTGACGATAAATTGGTTCAGTCAGTCAGTCAGTGGCGCGCGCGCGCGCGCGCGCGCGTTGTGTGTGTGTGTGGTGTACTTTGAGTGGTGTGAGGTGGGTGGGTGGGGGGTTCACACTTGCATGTATTTCATAAGCGTTTTCCTCTTTTTTTTCTTTTTTTTTTTACGTGGGATGTCTTATTTTCCCTTCTTATAACTATTAAAAAAAACGGAACAGAAGAAGAACTATACATCTTTCTCTGTCCACGATAACTTTGGACTCTCTTCCTTCTACGCTCCCTCCATCCCGCTCCTGTGTTCCCCTCTCATCTCTCCGCCTCTCTCATCTCTCCTCGATCATCCTCTCTCTCTCTCTCTTCGGGTCTCTCTCCAGGCCGCTACCGTCCTCTCCTCTCTCTCTCGTCTCTCCTCTCGTCCTCGCTCTCTCTAACCTCGTCTCGGACAGCTCCTCTCTCTCTCTGCCTCACTCCCTCGCTCCATCTTTTGTTGTTCTTCTCTTTGTTTCCTGTCATTTTCTTCTTTTTTTTTTTTTTTTCCGTTTTTTCGTGTCCCCCCCCCCCCCCCCCCCCCCCCCCCCCCCCCCCCCCCCCCCCCCCCTAATTACCTAATGTCTTAAGAACTGAGCCTACAGCTTCAGACGAACTAAACTACGAATACCTAGTGTAAGTCCCTAACATGTGTCTAGGTGTGTTTAGCCTGGTTTTTGCTTTTTTTTTTGCTCTTTTGCTCTAATTGCTGTTAATTATTAAGGACACGGTCTTTTACAGATACCTGGTTTTTGGATGTTCTGTTGGTTAGGTACAAGTGTTTTACGTTGTGTCTGTTTGTTTGTTTTTTTTTGCCTAGTTGTCTTTTTTTATACCACAGAAACGGAGATTGCTAACAAATGTCTGTGGTTTTTTTTTTAGTTCATCGATTGTGTCTTGGGCTGCTTATACATTTAACTCGCACTGGCGTATGAACGGTCGCGGTCGCACACGGACATACATAAGACCGACCACAGAGAATGAGATAAATCAACAGGCTTTCAAACTTACAAATGTATACGGATGTGCGCTAGCTTACAAAATGCGAAATGCGAATGTGTGTGTGTGTGTGTGTGTGTGTGTGTGTGTGTGTGTGTGTGTGTGTATGTGTGTGTGTGCGTATGTGTATGTGTGCGTGTGTGTATGTGTATGTGTGTGTGTGTGTGTGTGTGTGTGTGCTTGTGGCGTGTGCGCGCGCGCGCGTGCGCGTGTGTGTGTGTGTGTGTGTTTGTGTTGTGTGTGTGAGCGCGCACTGACATGCATATTCATAAATATGAAAGACAGGAACAGAGATGAAAAACGAAAACGAAGTTTACCGCCTCGAGTTTTCTAATCTCTTCTTCTTACCGGTTTAAAAAAATTGCCACACAACACACCCACACACACACCCTTCGTCCTTCCACATCAGCAAAGTGAATTGTTGTCAGTATGGGGGAGAGGCAAAACAGGAAACCCTGTCTACACGTTCACCACCACTATCCATTCCCCCCCCACCCTACCGCCCCATCCCTCCCCCCCCATCCCCCCCCCATCCCCCCCCCATCCACCCCCCTCCCCCCCCCCCCCCCCCCCCCCCCCCCGACCAGCCCCTGTAAGCAGTGACGTCTTCTGTGGCTGATAGGAAGAGCCGTGGGGATTTCCACTTTCCGAAGGCGCCTTGGACAACATTTTCGTTGAAACCTTCTTCCGAACTTTTAGAGTTCTAAAGTTCAATCTGGCCTGAGAAACTTTTTCCCCCAGTTCAACAACTATCAGGACGGATTATGTAGGAATGTCGGATTTTATAAAATCTGAGGGAGGGCGATCCCAGATTTCGGTAAAAACCAGAGGATGGGGGGGTTGGCGAGGGAGGTGGGTGGGGTGTTGGGGAAGGACCTTCCAACCCAAATAGGTTAGGTGTATTGGAGGCCTTGGGGGGGGGGGGGGGGGGGGGGGGGGGGGGGGGGATGGGC
>JADBJO010032296.1:2500-5000 GCA_016801955.1 Conus betulinus
GAACCAACATGGCATTTTTCTTGCCATGCAGCCAAATGCAAAGGGTACAGACTCTGCCCCAGCCGGACACTCACCCGTACGAGTGTCCGGATGCAAACTGAGATTCCAGACACAGTCGGGCCTATCACAGCATGATAGGCATAATCACCCCCAACGCGCCAATGAAGCCAGATTAAAGCAGCGCGAGAGAGAAAATGAAAGAAACGGGAAAAGAGACTGGAATGGAAACCCCACAACAGAGGGAAAGCACCGTTGAGTGTGGAGGAACTCAACTCCTCGCAAAAAACGATCATGACTCTAGGGCCCACGGCCACTAGAGCCAACATATGTGAACGCCTGGTGAAAGAAGGCTTGATGAGACACAAGCCAGATTGCATCGAGAATGCGCACGAAGGCTTACAAGGAGACTTATAGTGAGCTCCTAAACAAGGACAAGGATCCGATTACATGTTGAAACCACCCACACAACACCAGACCGTGTTAGTGAGAGGGCCCGCGCAGCAACTGTTCGACACCGTCAAGAACAGTAACACTTCAATGAGCTGAAGGACAAGCGGTCAGCCAAGCTTTCTCTGCTCTAACAAAAAAGCAGCAGAAGACGGGCTAGTGAGGAAGACAAAATGCCCGAGATCCTGGCTGGGATCGCTGGAGAGTTGCAAAGAAGACTGTGACAGAGGTAGCCCAACAGTGAAACCCATCACTATTGGGAAAATACCCCGCCATCTGAAAAGTAAAAATGCCTGCAAAGCGAATAAGAAAAAGGCTGAGGCATACAGAAGGCGACAAACGAAATGGCAGCCACAAGAAAAGCAGCTGCCATTCAAGAGGTCTTGGACCTCAAGAGGATAACAAATGTGAGATCCCGGTGGAAGAAGTAGAAAAGGTTTACAAAGAAAGATTCGAACAGCAATCTAAGGATGTAAACCTTGATACGTTCCCACCCCCGGATGAGACCCTGACC
This sequence comes from Conus betulinus, assembly GCA_016801955.1. NCBI lineage: Eukaryota > Metazoa > Mollusca > Gastropoda > Neogastropoda > Conidae > Conus > Conus betulinus. The sequence continues at coordinate 3,462 of JADBJO010032296.1, forward strand.
CCGCAACAGGCTGCACAGCTGTGCGAGCCAATCACCCCAGAAGAGGTGAAGAGGCACTAGCCTCAACCAAAGCAGACACAGCCTCTGGCCCGCATGGCCTAGAAGCCATGCAAGATCAAGGCTAAGTATGCTGATGGCACTCTACTCAGCATCCTCTTTAAACACCTGTTTCATCCAAGGTTCAATTCCGAAAAGCCTAAAGGAGCCAGATCGATCCTCCTCCCGAAAGGGAAAAAAGACCTACAGGAGATAGGCAATTGGCGACCCTTAACGATTGGAAGCATCTCTTGGCAAGACTCTACACCCAAATCCTGGCCAAACGCCTGACCATGTTGATACCACTCATTCCCCCCATCAAAGGGTCTTCATTCCGTCACCATGGTGTCACGGAAAACACGCTATTGCTAACGGAAGCCATACAGTTGGCTAAAAAGGCAAAAGGAACCATGGCGGTTGCGTTCCTCGACCTATCAAAGGCCTTTTTGATACGGTCCCTCGCACCAGTTGGTGTATGAGGGCCTAAAACGATTCGGTGTCCCAAACAACATGATCGATGTGGTACGAGATCTTTATAAAGACTCGGTCCACCAGCTTATCACGGTCTCCAAGGGTAGCACTGGCCCAATCTGGATAGGGATTGTGGTTAAACAGGGGACCCCATGTCACCCATCCTCTTCGACATTGCGCTAGACCCTCTTTTCTGCCATCTTCGCAAGAATGGCAACCCTGGAGAGTGAAGGATGCCGACTTGTAGCTATGGGATATGCTGATGTACACAGCTGTGTTTTCCACGAAGCGAGAACGGCCTTAATGAGAAATCTTGCACTAGTCACAGACTTCTGCAAGGAAGCCGGGCTGAAGCTCAACGTGAAAAAGAGCTTCGTTTTTCGTGCTGAAAGCAATGGCAAAACATGGACAGTAAATGATTGCCAGCCAATCAAAGTCGATGGGGACCCTATCCCCTGGGTCACCCCTGAAGAGACGACGAAATACCTGGGCAAGCACTTTGGCCCATGGTATGGAGTTTAAACAACCCAAACTCCTAGAACAGATCAAATCGTGGGGCGAAAGAGTACACAAAGCCCCACTGAAACCGACCCACACAGCTGTACATCTGTGCGAAGCACCATAATACCGAGAACTCATAAGCTTCCATCGCTACACCGAAGCTGCTCCCACGAGCACGCTGAGGAGTTTAGATGAGCATGCAGGAACCTATTAAACAGCTCCTAAAATTGCGGAGCATGGTTGACAAACAACCACCCACCTCATATACACCCCCCTGAGGAATGGAGGGCTGGGATACCACACACCTGGAGAGTGTGATACCAAGGGCTAGATATGAAGGCACAGAATGTGCTGGTCCTCTCGGAAAACGCATTATCTAGCGGGACTGGCGGAAGCACTGGGGATGACGGCGTCCCTGGTCCCCCCCAAAGAACAAAACAGAACCCTCTACCTGTGGCAAAATAAACCACGCATGGAAAGGTGTTGAGACATGGGCGACTGAACCAGCAGCAAACTGCTGGATCAACCAAA
>JADBJO010032297.1:0-2500 GCA_016801955.1 Conus betulinus
GAGGGATATATGCACCAAACATAACGACAGTTTCGCGTTTGGCCAAGAAGGATTGATCAATAAATAAAGGCATAAAACAATATCAGATGCAACATCCACCGCTGTAAATAGGGACAGAATCTTTTTTGCACCAGGCACACCAGCCACGGGAACGCCCTCATTCACGTCCTGCCGTGGTGAACGTTGAACTGTTAAAGCGGCGGTTTACGGTAAACAGTTATCAGCAAACATAGGCGATTTGAAAAAAAAAACACTCAACAACCAAGTTGTCAAACAAACATTACAAAATCAAAAACTAGACAAACGTTTATGAAATAAACATCGTGAGCATTCACTTTTCGAAAAGTAATCCATTTATGTTCAATGGAAGAAAATGAGAAGCGATTTCAGTTTATTATAAATGTCAACGTTGACACGGACGACGAATCGTAATTTCCAGTAGGAAATGGGTAGCCATGGGGCATTTCCAGAAAACACACCAACGTCTGTGTTGTGTTCCGATTTTCAACTGCACTGGGGATGACCGAGTTTTCACCAGAGTCAAAACACTTCTATTTCCAGCTCCAACGTGCTGACGTAGTTGAACACAGGGTGGACACAGCCGGGTTGTCGATTTCTGTGTGGGTTCCTTTTCGCAGTGTGCAAGACACATTACTATTTAAAATTAAAGGACCGGCCACGTTCCTATCTCAGTTCAGAACGAGTCTGTCGTCAGCCCTACAGTGTAACGCTTGCCGTCGACGAGGAGGTAGTGTTGAAGATCATGGTCGCGCGTTGCCGTCACTCCTAGCTTTCTTTAGGATGGGGAGTCAACTTTTCCTCACATCAGCCTTTAGCGGAGAAGTCCTCACCTATAAAAACGTATGCTGCCTTTGTAGTTTGCGCTTTGACTTCAGGATTCTCACCCTTCTGTTTGTAGAAGGGACACACCTTGCGATCACTGGGGAGTCCTGCCGGTTGTTGAGTCGATGAAAACCTGTACAAATTCGATGTCCTTGAGACAACCTCCAACTTATCTGTAGCAAGGTCTTCAACATATTTTCACAATCTGCAGGGGGTCCTCACTTTCACCCGAGGTAATCCATAAAAGATCAGATGTTTCTCTTGGATCTCCCCTCGAGATCATCAGTTTGTTTTCCAAGTCCTCAAATCTTCTTCGTCAGGTCCAGGTTTTGCTGCTGCCAGACTGCTAACTTGCTCCCGGAGATTCCCTAGTTTCCCCCGCCTGATCGACCGTATCCGCGTAGTAGGGCGTGCAGATCTTGCTTCACTCCATCCTTAACTTGGCCTCAAACTTCAACTCATGGAGGGTTAAACTTGCACATGGACGCCTCCAGAGAGTTTAGAACTTGCACATGACGGTCAGCGACTCAGCAAGCGAAAAAGGAAAAATTCTTTCCCTGGTAAATGGACGGGGGCTCGTCGGGGGGATGGAGGGCGGGTCGCCGCCGCTCCATGTGGTCTCGACTGCTTGTTCCTCCGCCTGGCAGTCGGTGTTTTGCCTCATGTACTCTGGGTCTGGGCATGAGTTTGTTTGGCCCTTGGGTTTGGGAACCTCGCAACCCGTTCACAATGGGAAGAGGGAAACCTTCCCAGAACAAATACGGAGAGGAGCAGACCTAACTAGACGTCGCTCCGGCCCTCAACTTTATCATGGCGACCCGCATCCATAACAAGTTTCTGTCGTCGTTGAACATGAAGCACCGAAAGACGAAAGCAGGAAATGCCACATACGCAGAAATCGTATTCCAGACGGAATAGTTCTCTCACAGCCACGTACTGACAAATGGAGCTTGTAGACGTCTATACTCAAAACTAGACTTATACAGACGGAGAGACACTTGGTTGTCCGGACTGCTCCCGGAGTGGAACACCACAACCCACCAACCTCCCCCACGACACGCACGCGAGATACCCGCCGAGGGAGCGCGCGACAGGGAGAGAGAGAGAGAGGGCGAAGAGCACAGAGAGAGAAGATGGAGTGAGGAGAGAGAGAGGGGGGGAGGAGGAGATGAGAGGGCGTGTAACTGTCCCAGACATGAGGGTGTTTGTACATCAAATGCGCCGTCATCCCTATGAAGGTAAAGGTCATCCCAGAGAGAGAGAGAGAGAGTACGAGAGGAGGAGAGAGAGAGGGAGAGTGGGCGGGAGGGAGGGGAGCCGAGCACGAGTGAGGAGAGAGAGACGAGAGGGGAGAGCGGAGAGGGAGAGGCGAGAGGGAGAGGGGAGAGGCGAGGAAAGCCGCGCGCCCCCACCAGGACGGAGAGGGGGAGGGAGGGAGGGAGAGAGCGGAGGGAGAGAGAGGGTGGAGAGCGGAGGGGAGGGAGGGACCAGAGAGGGAGAGAAGGGAGGGGAGGGGAACGAGAGCGGGAGAGAGAGGAGAGGAGGAGAGAGAGGAGAGACGAGCGGAGGGGGTGGAGGAGACGAGCCGAGGAGAGAGAACGGAGATAGAGATGAGGGAGGGGAGAGTGTCACTGTAACACCATGTCCCAGCCATGAG
>JADBJO010032298.1:0-15837 GCA_016801955.1 Conus betulinus
ATGCCGAGGGTGAAAAAAGAGCCGTGGTGTAACAGTGCGATAATTCAATCGGAAACGATTAAAAGCCGTTTTTGACCACCTAATTAATCTTAAGGGAAAAAAAGTGTCTTTTATGCCATCACTACAATCATGTCTACACTGGGGATCTGTGGACAACACCCGACGTCTGGATCTTGTGTCTGAGAAACACAGCTACGTTACGGACACTATAATTAGGTCTGAGGAACAGACTGTTAAGCGACAGGGGTGATGTCAGAGAAAGAGAAAAATATAATTGGATATTATCTAGTAAGAGAAACAGAAACTATTACGTGACGTTTCTTACGTTTCTGAAAGACCAGAGCCGCAAAGACAGCACCTTCACAGTCGTTGGGAAAAAAAAAGTTGTTTGCATAGTTGCTTCGATACATATAAACACCGGAGAGTGAAGGTTATGTTATTAAACACTGGAAGGGAGGTCAGTTCTGACACAGCGTTAGGTTGGTGGTATGTTCAAAGACAGGAATATACGATCAAAAATCGGTTTGAGATGTTTTCATTCCTATATGATATTTGAAACAACGTCGGTGTTTTTTGGAAGAGAAGAAGTCCAATTAGTTTGCATAATATGATTGTGGTTATTTCGTTTTATTGTGATTTTATTTAATAATGAGATCCCCCTCCTTGCGGTGGATAAAGAAAACAGATAAAAGGAAAGGATGTGAACAGCGGTGGTGTGTAAATGTAGCCGCCTTGCACTTCTGTGGTAGTTATATGACAGGGAAAATCAGTATGAGGTTGGAAAAAGAACAAAAGAAAAACAGAAAAAGGAGTCGGTTTGAGGAAGTGGAGAAGTGTATTATCCTGGTGGCTGTTTTATGATAAGAGAAATGAGAGGAAACTCCGGGTCAGAAGTAACGAGACAATATTGGATGTTGGGGGTCAACATTCACATACTGGTAACTGGTGCGTTGCGCCTCGCTCAATTGGATAGAAGAGACATGATATCAAAGGGATAAATGAAAAAAGACAATGTCAATGAACCCATTATTTGTTTTTATTTCCTTTCCTTTGCGTATTAATGCTTCTCTTGATGACAGAAACGAGGCTTCGACCTGGGGTCATGAAAAGTAAAAGTAGGGGTGTTGTGATTAAGGGTGGAGTGGGAGAGTTCCATTCAATGCTTTGTTTGTCACACAACGTGACCCCGTCAAGTGCAGCGCTAATAAAGAGCTTACTATTGATTTCAGGTCGAACGTGGGTCCACGGGTGTTTTTCTTCTTCCTTATTCCTCATCGTTCTGCCATTTTCTTCCCTTTTTACCTCTCTTTTTTTTTCCCGTCCTGGTCTCTGCTGGTTTTCCTTTCTCAGTTTTACAGTGTATTTTATTACTTTCTCCCTGTCCTCCTCTGGACAAAAACTGTGGGTTTGTGGCCGAGAAGGAAACGTTGGTGGATTTCCCTAGGAAAGTCCGCTTTCGTTTTCTATTTTTGGGGGTTTTGTGGGGGCAATATTTCAAACTAATCAACCCAAGGACCAGCTACGTCTTGTCAGCCTATCTATGAGGCTACTACAGGCTACAAAAGCAGATGTTTATAACCAACAAAGTCAGGAGGTAGGTTAACGAACTAGTACAGAAACACATAACAGGAAATAAATCGGGAGTAAATTTAAACATCTTTAGAAAATTAAAGAACAGGGAGGGAGTTCACGGGACTAGAAGTTAGCAGTGCTCTTACTGGTTTAGACGTAGTGTACAATGGTTGTCTGTTGAGACGGGATTGTTCGTGTGACCATTGCCACGTGCAGGAATACGCACGATTGAGGGAATCGGGTAAAAAAAAGGTAGATCTTTCAGAATTTTGAATACAGCTCAAGTGGTCGTGTAGTAGGTTGACATGACGAGCATGGGCTGGTGTTTGGTGTTTGCTGGTTTTGTTGGTTAATGAACATTACTTTTAGCTCAAGATAAACAGGACAGATCCCGATACCGTCCGTAAATACTTTATTATCCCAGTCAACCCCCTTCCCACGCTCCCTTGGACGGTGACACTAAAGGTGAAATAATATTTGGCGTTGGTCAGTCAACACATCTCCACATGCAAACTGGAGACAAGAAGTTTTGTAATTTTATTATCCTGTTAACAGTGTTCCATTTTGGTGTTAGTAAAGATAAATGTTTGATTATCCTATTATTAACATCATCCCCCATTTTCAGCCACCGTGGCGAAGTGGGTTAGCGTCACGGGACACCCCAGCTGGGAGGTCCGGGTTCGATTCCATCAGAGTAATGTGGGGATTTTCTGCCTCGACTGGCTTCTACCCAGAGCTGGGTTTTGCTACGGGCTCTCAGTTGGGAAAAGACTGGGACCACACAGTCGAGTTTACATCCACCTTAATGGATGCGGTCTCTGAGAGTTGTTGCTCAAATTTCCTGACCAAAAACTGCAGGTGTCTGTATCTCTCGGGGCTGATTGACACCGGGAATATTATCATGAAAGGAAGCATAGAGTACAGCCCTGTCACGCAGTCTCAGACCGAAATGGAAAATCCGCAGCATTAATCTTATCATTCTCATTGCCTCATCGATCAGCATTAAAAAAAAGTCTCAAATTCTGTGGTCTTCATGCCCTGCTCTTCATGGCGACCTCAGTTTCGATGTCCTCTCCATGTCTGTGGATCCCTTGGTTTTGTTTTGGTTGGGGTCACCGGTATCTGGGGGGGTCCAAGGAGGGTCGTGGGGTGGTCGGTGGACGGATGCGCGCCGGTGACGCCCTCAGGAGGGAAAGCTCACTCTCAGCCTGGGCCTGCCGCAACCTAAGCAATTACTGTCGTCAGTCAGTAGGGGGCTTAGTAGCGTGTGGTGTCCGGCATATTGTTGGATCAGAACAGGCGCCACTGAATACCACGACGAAGTGAACCTCGGCAGCAGTAGTGCAGTGTCTCCTCCGGTGGGTTTTTTGCCTCTGATTTTGACATTAACTGCACTCCTGTGGATTGCCGGTGCCGGGGCTGCAGCTAGGGGACTGACCGGGCTGTGGTCATGACACTGGGTGGTGTCGAATGAACGGCGGGGGTGCACTGCCACTGAGATGGGTTACCGAAGTAGGAAGGGGCTAGCAAAAAATAAATAAAAATAAAATCACAATTCACCCCATTCCGGTTAGTAAAATCCAATATTTTACTGGTTCTGTTATCATCTATTATCCGTGGTGCGTGTGAGTAAAAAATGTTTCATTAATATCCTTTCACCTCACGGCGGTAAATCTCTCAGTCAGTGGTCGCTAGGCTCTGAACTCAGCATTCATAAAGGGTTTCAATCTCTTTCCAGCAACGATCCCTCACCCCCCTCCCCCAGTATGATAATGACAACAAACAACAGCAAATGACAGTGAATAGCAATAACAATAACAAACAACGACGACGATGACCAACAACAACAACGATACTATTACTACCTACTACTGCTGCTGCCCTAGTTGCTACTATTACAATTCTACTACTACTATTCATCCTCCTCCTCCCTCCCACTAATACTAGTAATACCCACTAATACTACTACTACTACTACTATTTTACTGACGGAATGTATGCCCTGTTTGAGAATATTCTATCTGCTTCAATTGAGAAGGTAAAGATGCAACCTGAAGGTGCGGGATGGGAGGACCCAGCTGAAGAACTGGTCCTCAACTGTTACTGCCGAACAAAACCAGCGGGAAGCATATCCTTTTGCACCGTCTTTGCAAATCTGCGCTTGTGTTCACACAGGGTGCCAGGCACGACAGATCGCGTCCATTAAGACTGCCAAGGGACACAATTGCTCCCTAGCCAGATGCGGTTATGAAATGGAAGCCACATGGATCGTGAAACAAACGGAAACCTCCACGGGAGCGTTTTCCCATGGGGGTGCCAAATCATCATGTTTCATGACAGCACGGGCCAAGGCTGGGCAAGTCCCACTGCGCCACCCCTGACTCCTGCCATGCCATCACACAAGCCTATCATCGTTTGCTGTGGTGCATGACAGGTGTGAGACAGGACAACTCCAGCACACACCAAGCTTTTGCCATGAGGTCTTACGTAGGCCCTCTGAATAAAATCAAACGGCCCGTTACAGGTTTTTTCACCCTTGTAGACAGATACTTTCCTTTTCGTGTAAATGGGCTAATGGACTTTTCCCCATCCGTCAATGCGTCTTTTCTCAGAGTCGACCCGACCCCAAGAGAAGGGCACCAGACAAGCAGAAAAGAAGACACCCAAAGTGTTTGCGGGTGTGACCCGGAGACGTACTGTCCTCACTGCTGCAATAAACTGTGTGGATCAATCCCTGCAACCACCCTCTGAACTACTAACTGTGTTTCCCACAGGATGCACGGGTACGCACACTTGCATTCAATCCCAAAGGGTTTCATCTTTTCAGTAATGACTAAATCCTAAACAATTATGATAACAACGACAGTGGTTGATAATCATCACTGTAACCAACAACAACGACAACACTACTAGGCAATACGATCAACTACAAGAGCTGTCTTGCTGCTCTTCTGCTGCTCAATGTCTTCTGCTGCCTGCCCTGCTGCTTGCTGCTGCTGCCGCTGCCGGCATGCTGTTTGCGGCTACTACTCTACTACTACTATACTAGTCGGAATGTATGCCTGCCTGTTTTGAAAAATATTCTACAATCATACATTTGATTACAGGAAGACATTGTTTTAAGCGCCTCCTTCGCCAATCGCATGGTACTTTACAATAACAAAAGCACATCTTCTATAATGTTCTCCTCTCCCTCTCTTCCTCTTCTCTCTCCACTCTCTCTCCCATCGCATCGCTCCATCCTCCCACTATCCTTCCTCCCTACTACTACTATTTCCTCCGCTCCTGGTTTCTCCAAATGACTACTACTACTTACTAGTCCCCGCCCCTGGTGTTTCATATCGACTGTCTTGCAGCTACCTTGAAATGTTTGTCAATTGTTCTAATCCCGCACCCCCCCCCCCCACCCCCCAGATTTGTCCCCCTCTCTAATGCTCTTTCGCTCGCCACCAACGCCCCACTGCACGTCTTTCACTCCTTTCGTCCTCTCTCCTCTCTCTCTCTTGATCCTTCCCTCTCTCTCTATCCTCACTCGGAAGTCCACCCATCTCCCTCGAACTCCTCCCGCATCGCTTCCCCCGCGTCTCTACTCGCATCTCTCTCTCGACCCTCTATTATCTCTCCTCTACGTCCTCTTAGCCTCTCACTCCCAGATACTCTACCGTCCTCTCTCACTGGATCTCTCTCCTCGCCTCTCTCTCTCCTCTCTCTCATCCCCTTTTTACTTTTGTTGTGTCGTATTGGTAGACTAGTTCTAATCACGTTTTTGCATCGTGTTTTGTTAGCCTTATCTTATTTTGCATTGTTGACCATACTAAGGCGGCGAGGACTGGATGTAAAAAAAAGCAACAATCAAAGTGCTTATCTATTATCCTCGTAAATAAAGAATTTTGTCATGCATTGTCTTGTCTTGTATTGTCCCTGTCCTCTCATCTCTCTCTCTCTCTCACCCCACACACACACACTCGACTCTCTCTCTCTCTCATTCACACACACACCAAACATACATGGCACATGATACGGGTGGCAAGATAGTAGTTGAGCTAGACATGCAAAAAACCAAGGTAGCAAGCAATTACTAAGTATGCAAATGAAAGGAATAAGTAAACAAAACAAAAAAAAAAAAAAACGAAAAAAGAAAAAGAACAGAAAGGTCAACACTATGAGTAAAGTAGCGGAATAAAACGTTCACCGAGTACACACAAGCCAGATGTTTGAATTTTTTTTTAAAGGACGTAATGGACAACAACAACACTCACACTGTTATTAGTGATGAAAACAGTCATATTTCTCCATATTTTCCACCCCCGTCTGGCTCTTATTTGTAGTTCTTTCTCAAACGGATAAAAGAGATTTATTGGGGTTCCGTACTGAGTGTACTCATGCACATTTTGTCAACAATACTACTCACAATTGCTTACATACTTTATGTGGCCGATTGGTCAGTCCCCCCTTTTCCACTTTCCTGTTGGAAAACCAGCAAAATATATTGAGACGTCAAATTTTTATTCTCACATGGGGGATCTACATTATATTTGCCCTCCACAACCTTTCACAAACCCTTTACCCTTGACATATTACCGAAAAAATGCTCCACGTTGACGCATCCTCGTGAAACCTAGCTAAACAAAACGTACCTTTGTTGTCTGCGTAATTCTTGCTCTTCTTATTAAAGAATAATGCTAGTATATCGTATTATGAAGAATTTTCTAGACAAGACTCGCTTATCTTAGCCCTTGACTCTCGTTCTCTTTTAGATGCAGTGCAAACAATATTCCACGACACTGTGTCAGTGTGACATGGAATTATTTGCTCCAAAAAGTCTCACACAGCACGGTTCAGAAAAGGATTTGTGAACCAAATGTAATCTACAGTTTAACGGTTTTGTATTGTTTTATTGTCACATAGCAGTTTTATTTTCATTTTCTTGTAAGGATGTTTACTGGGGAGGAGTTTTGTACGCACAAAACTGACGCAATGACTAACTACTAATTGTAAAACCATTGTATTCTAGCCAACGTTAAGGGAAGTTTCCTGTCTTGTATTTTACCTATCGAACACACCAGTTACAGTATTGTGTTACCACTTTGAAAATATCACCCACATGCACATTCCTAGGGGACCAAATGTTTGAAAGGTAAAACATTTGCATTTATACGCAATTTCTTTGTTGTTTTCCATAAACCACCACATTCAAAACTGGTTCCCTTCTAAAGTTGTCAAGTCCTTCCTGTTAATGCTAGTTCATGTATGGCAAGGCTTCACTCCAAAAAAACGAATTGAGTTGTATAACTTCTGTTTTAAACTTTTTCCATAGTACAGTTCCTTTCAGACAGACAAAAATATTGGAAAATACTGTGCAGCTGGAATACCAACCCATTTTCAGATTCTGTAACATAACACAGCTGATTCACCCAAATGCAGTAGGAACATTGCTGCAGTAGTTTTGACGTCAACGCATTTTTTTGCCTCCCTTTTCAAATCTAGTTGCATACACTTCCTTACGACCTTTTCAAACGCCTTTTTTGTAGTATTCTTTTTTTTTTTTCTCCGTTTCCACAGGAAAACGGTTTTTCAGGAAACGTTGTTTAATTTGTAGTGAGTGCACACGGAAATGTGTAAAACTGAATAGATTGTAAAGCATGTGGTGTTCATGGAAACACTGAACACGAGATGTGTTAAAATTGAATAGATGGTAAAGGATATGGTGTTTCATGGAACATGGAGATGTGTTAAAATTGAATAGATTGTTAAAGCATGTGGTGTTTCATGGACGTGTGCTGTACAATTTACATTTCCCTGAAAAACATGCGAGTGTAAAAAGACAGTATTTTTTTTTTTTTTTTATTATTAAAAAAGCGTACTAAATAATGAATCGTAATCCGGTCATCGAGAGCACACTTTCACGAGTTCAACATAACGAAATATAGTCTCCAGATAACAGCATTTTAGTTGTCAAAAAATCGTTTGTTGTCATTTTTGTTTTTGCCGAATACGCCGTAACAGTTTCTGTAAACGGAGCTCTTGTGCTCTCCGCCGTTATCTCCAGTTTAATATTCCAAGCGTAAAGGAACGGATTGAGTGCTGAGTTCAGTGGCAAACACAATATAGCTATTCCAACGTTGACCTCCACTGGAATGACGACCATCAATGGCAGCCAGGAACCCCACCACACGGAAAAACCGACAGCGCTCCTCCCTCCAAACCAGCAGAGGAAAATCAGACACAGCAACAGAGAGGCAAACGCCTGGCGATAATTGGTCTTTGCTTCTTTGCTGTGATTATTGTGGTTTTTTGCCCAAATTCTGTTATATGGGGCATGACGGCAAACTTGGGAATTTTGTTGGCTGTGAAGATGTGTCTTACGTATCACTGACCAAAAAATGAAATGAGAAACTGGACCCACACCAATCGTGGAGAAAGAGAATAAGGTTGAAGACGATCATGATACTGAAAGAGTAGATGTGACCAGGGAAGTCAGCTCTGGTGATGGGCAGTGGAATACAAATAGCTGTCTGGGGAAAAAACTCCCAATGTGAAGTTACTGGCAGCAGAGGCACTGAGGGCCATTTGTAAGACCCAGTGCCCACAGGAGAAGACAGGCTCTGTGAGCTGATGTGGCCTCAAACATCTCTTACTGAATGGAAAATACAGTGCACAGAAACTGTCCAAAGTAATGAAACAAATCAGGAATGCTGAGACTTCAGATGATAACAAGAATAAGAACCCAGCAATGTAACAAAACTGAACTAGTTTTCCATATAGCCTGATTTCCAAATGTAACTTCCAGCATAAATCCAGTCTGCCACGCTGATGAAAAACTAAGTACACTCCCCCATTAAAAAGCCAAACCACATAAGTTTTCCTGAAACAGCAAGCAAAGAAAATACCGCAAAAGCACAACGATAAGCAACCGATTTGAACAAGTTATCACATGATGATATTTCATCAGATGGAGCCAAGCATTCGCCTCGAAAATTTTCTGGTAAAACAACAGGACAACATAATTTGAAGTTATCTGCTACAACATGCATCAGCTTTGTCATGTGTTTCAGAAAGTCTGGAGTGAAATCATGACAGGGCAACCCTGTAGATTCAGAGAGCGAATATTATGAAAAAGATGTGTTGCCTGTAGTAGCTTAATTTCATTCCATGATAAATCTAACATTTGTAAGTAGGGCATAAGAGCTGACAATGTGCTCAAGTTCAGAGAATTTGCTTGGACACGGGATATATTAAAGACTAGGAGTGATGGATGTGGACTGTGGTTTTGAACATAAAGAATTCTGTTAGATATGGGGTTACCTGCCAGATTCAATATCCGCAACTGACTCATTCCTGAGAAGCAGCTTAAGTTGACAGAATGAAGCAGATTATCACTGAGATCCAAACTGTGAAGATTGGGTAAAAAGACTTTTGTTAAACTTGTCAGTGCGCATGACTGTACACCCAGGTGGATCAGCATGATGTTATGAACAAAGTCACTCATATGCATTCCACTCCCAGAGGCTTCAAGGTAGCGCAGCTGTGGGACAGAGCTGCTGGCAAAAGTGCGGTTGCAGGAGAAGGCCAAACCATGACAGACACATGATTCAGGACAAACAAAGTCACACACCAGTTCATCGTCATGCAATGGACAGTGTGGAATTCCATCGCACAGGTGATCCACATGCAAACAAATTGTTTTGTGTTTGTCACGACACGACAACGATAAAAACCCAGGGCAGGTATTGTAATTCTCACAGTCAACTTCGTCTTCATGACTCGGACAGTCAATCATGTCATTACACCTGACGTACACAGGAAGACAATAACCGTCATTGTGGCATTGAAAATGAGTGCCTGGACACTGTGTCATGTTTCGGGGTAGACGGGTGATGGTGAACCCTCCAGGTCTGTCAAAATTGACCACAGCTGGGGGGCTTATTTCGTAAAGGTAATGGCGTGGTTACAGTTTCTCTCATCGTAGTTTGTCAGGCAGTCCTTGAACCCGTCACATCGTTTACCCTCAACTACACACTGAAAAGAGACAAGAATATGTCTTTATGTGAATTCAGAAACTCTAACCAACACTAGCACAGACACAACAACAACAACAACAACAACAACAGCAACAACAGCAGAAACAGATCCTAGGTATCAAGTGTAAACCGTGTAGTTATTCTATAGAAAGCTGATGGACAATGGTAAAGCCTGCTTTCATATTCGATTTTAAAACTTTTAAAAAATCAAAATGAGGTATCCACTCAGAAATTACGATTTAATTTGCAAACAAGAGTAAAAGACAAAAAAGGGAAAAAAGGAACGAACAAATTACAAAACAAACACAACGAGTTTTCGTTAAGTGAGTCTTCTTCAGGCAAGACAAGTAACTGAAGACAATGGAAACGAAGAGTGAACAGACAGTCACTTACTCTTTGAGCTGGGAGCAAAATTTGATCTCAGTTGAATGACTAAAACTATGGAGTGGAACTGAGGTTGAAGGGGAGACAATACTGGATAAAGTGATAATTCTGTAATAATAGTAAATAATGACAATCATCATCGTCATCATCATCACCAGCATGGTAGTACAATCGTATGAAGATAATACTCACAATAATGGTAATGATAATGATAAATGTAGTGATAAGAACAACTGAGGCAAGACAGGAATGAGAGGACAGTTACAATGATATGTGCATAGAAGAAGGAGCAGCAGCAGCAACAACAATAATAATAACAATTATCCTCCTCCTCCTCCTCCTCCTCCTCCTCCTCATCATCATCATCATTAACATCATCACAGTAATGCGAAAGAAGAAGAAGAAGAAGAAGAAGAAGAAGAAGAAGGAGGAGGAGGAGGAGGAGGAGGAGGAGGAGGAGGAGGAGGAGAGGAGAGGAGGAGGAGGAGAGGAAGAAGAAGAAGAAGAAGAAGAAGAAGAAGAAGAAAGAAAGACGGGAGAAGAAGAAAAAAAAGAAGGATATAGAAAATGTGAAAGATAGTAATTTAGAATCCAAGAAATATACTCAGTTACAATAGACATCACAATCACATCATAACATAATGATAATGATAATAATGATACTGACAACGGGAAATGTAGTAAGATAGAATTAAGAAATATGCAGATGCATAGATATTTAGAAAATACATGTGGAATAACGTTTTGCATATGGTACGAATGATGAAAGTGTAGATGTTGATAATGATTATAAGAACAAGTATAACAACAGCAACAGCAACAACACTGTTAATAATAATGATAATAGCAATGATGAATTATTATCTTTATTACTACTAATAATAATTCATCATTATTATTATTTTACTACTACTACAACTACCCCTACCACTACTACTACTACTACTACTACTACTACTACTAGTGCAACCACTGCTACTACTACTACTACTACAACTACAAGTACAACCACTGCTACTACTACTACTACTACAAGTACAACTACTGCTACTACTACTACTACTACTACTACTGCTGCTGCTGCTACTGCTACTACTACTACTGACAATGACAACAGAATTAATAATCTGACACAACAACAACAACAATAACCATAATGATAATCATTATTATTATCATTACTATAATGGGTAGAAAGGATTAAAACTGATTAATTAATGACGATGTGGAGCAGTCTTCTGTATGCTTTGATTGCAAAGGCATCCTGTCCAACTCCGCCGTCAAAGTCCAGCTCTGGTACCCATAAAGAAAGATTTAGAGGACGAGTGCTTTGTATAGCTGGAGTTCTGTTGGGAAGCTGATCTTGTTGCTTCTCCACAGCTTTGTGAGCTATTCAATAACTGATGTGGCACGAGCTAATCCGACCTTGATTTTCTGTTGAACAGCCACTGTCTTTTGTGAGTGTGGAGCTGAGGCATTTGAACGCTTCCACCTCTTCCAGCTTTGGTCCGTTCATTGTGATGTTTACAGTCTGGTTTCCATTGCTGCTGTTGACCCTCACCTTGCTTTTTTTTTCTGCGCTGATTTCCATCCCATATGCACTGGCTTGGTCTTCTAGCCTGCTGGTTAGGTCTTGAAGTTTGTTGAGAAGTTCTTTGTCATCAGCGAAGCGCAGATCGCTTATAGGCCTGCCCCCAACTGACATGGTAGTGATGAAGTTTTCGAAGGCCTCGCCCATGATATTGTCAAAGTACAGGTTGAAGAGGATTGGACGCCAACAGTTATATGAAGGACGTCCCTTGTTTGGCTGTTCATGAGCACGGCGCTGGTTGCCGAGCTGTACAGTGCCTGATGATCTGGACCAACCCTTCCCCCACATTGAAATGTCTGAGGATCTGCCACAACACGTCATGCCAACTCAATTGAAAGCTCTTTTAAAGTCTATCAAGTTGTGGAAGAGGTCTCTCTGGTGATGAAGGTGTTTCCTGAATGCAAAGATGTTGCCGTTTTCTCTGAGCAATATGAATATTTTATTTGCACCTAAAGAAAATGACAAAACTTCGAGCAAGCTCACAGCACTGACAGGTTCTTGCCCTCTTTGTACTGTTGTCTGGTGCACCATCAGCAGCCCTGGCGCCTCCTCAGGTCCCTCGCCTGACCTCTCCTTCCTCCTCTATGTCAGAGAGAAAGGGGCGACATCTAACAAGTGACAAGGTCCATAACTCTCGTATCTTTGTTGATTGTGTTTGGACGAGAGTGTGCCTCTAAGTGACAAATTGTGATCGAGTGGAGTGTGCATTTATGCTTCCTTCACGCCATTGAATCCCCCTGACAGCAGCTTATCTGGATGTATTTTCTGTTCAGTTTGCTGAAGAAACGATCTATGATGTCTATTCTACCCTACCATAGATCCTCCCTGCTGTGTTTTCTTCCTGTATATTTTACTCTCGCAATCAGCCGGAGTATGTGCCTCCTGCAGCACTTAGTCATTCTGTGGTCCTTGCCATCAGAGATGTGGGGTATTGGTTTTTACCTCCCGTATATTCAAAGTCATCATGAAGGACGTTGGAAGCAGAATAACATTGGTTGTGTTTGGTTTTAAACGAGTCATCTTCATTGATCATGCAAGCACTGTTATAGTGTAAACTTGAACAGTTGTTTTGTGTTTCTCCGTTCTGTTTTTTTTTTAACTCTGACTGCCCAGCTCATTATCCTTGGTTTATTCAGCTGGCTGTCAAGTATCTCATTTCTAACAGTAGTGACATTTTGTGTATAACTACAACTTTGCTATATGCAGACTTGGCGGAGAAGTCAGGTGTTGAGATCACCGCGCATCTCTCGTTTCATTTTCCTTCCCTTTTTGTTACTGGTACATTGTGTGCGAGGGAGTGGGATGGGGTGTGGGGCGTCTTGCCTTTTTGTGTGTGAAACTCTACCCACATACCACCTTCATTATCACTTTCCCATTCGGCTATGGTTCTTTTCAATCGTCCCAGTTGACACTGTCACTGCCACCTTCCTTTGGAAATGCGTCTTGCTGTACCGTCCTCCACCAAAAAGAAGAAAATAAACTTTCTAAAGCAATTTCATTAAACCGTTCCTTGCCCGTTTAGAATATGGCGCGCTCTCTACTGATTGTTGATAGCTTATTTTCATTTGAATCACCAGCACAGGTGTGCACTTCCAAAGTACTCGATATATATTACCATGTCTAATCACAGTCAGTCAGTGACTGAGCTTATGTACAGTCGTGGTCACCTCTTCGTGGATGTGTTACACAGATGACGGTCTCCTCAATTCGACTGTTCTTGTCAACACTCTGTCCACTGGACCATCATGGTGTGATATGTCATTGGAACATCATCTGTGCAGAAATTCCCAGCCTCAAATTCCTAATTACTAACTTTCTTGTCAACACGCGTTGCTTTTATGTTGTGTTTGTTCCATGTTTCGTGTGATCTAGTAACTCTCTCTCTCTCTCTCTCTCTCTCTCTCTCTCTCTCTCTCCTCTAAATGCCTCCTAAATGCCATCTTTAATCGAATACAAAAGGTTTTGTGGAGTTCTGAGTT
The DNA here is from genome assembly GCA_016801955.1 of Conus betulinus. NCBI lineage: Eukaryota > Metazoa > Mollusca > Gastropoda > Neogastropoda > Conidae > Conus > Conus betulinus. Next base: position 13,548 of record JADBJO010032298.1, read on the forward strand.
CTCTTCCCTTCATGGCAGGACTTTTTCATCTTCCTCCGTCCTTCACTTCCTCACACCTTTATCAGCCTCAGAAGTGCTCTGGACAAGAAGAGCACATCTTCAAGAAAGTAATTTATGCGGCAAACCGGCAGTCTCAGTGGGATCGAATTGTCCATGTAGTCCTGTCATCTGGACTTTGGCAGTCCACTTAGTCTGTTGCCACTGCAATCATCTGCTCTGCATGGCCTAGATATTCCAGACAACCTAGATATTTTAAACAACAAATAGTGAAGTGTACCCGCTGAGGTGATGAAACTGAGTAAGCATTCATGTTGTATCTGTTCAAAGCCTTCAAGTTCAGAAAAGTTACGATGCGTGTCTGTATTGTTCTGTGTTGTGCTCCCATGCACTAGTCTTTAACTGATTACCATTATGTGATGTCTATGCAAACCTTCATGAAGAGCCTGGCATGCAAATCATAACCTAGAATGATATTTCTTTTGGTAAGATCTTCCCAAGATAACAATGATACGTCAAGGAGAAGGACGAAGAAGTTAGTTAAGATTAAAATCAAACAAAGAAGGACTGCTCCAGCTGGGAATGGAAAAGGACTATGACTGGGTCACATGTATGGGATACAATGAACGGCATGTGACCAATGACAAGATGTGCACGTAAGGCAATAAAAGCAAGATTAAGTGTGACGAGTCATATTAAGTAAGGTGTGCCTTTTGGCGCAGAGACATAGTGGTATCTGCCGGAACACACTGAAAGAAGAGGGCTCAGAATCTCATACACACTAGAGCACGAACCTGTCTCTGTCCACAGGCTATCATGTCTCCCTTGCAGGCAGGATGCTCGCAGAAGTCTTCGTCACGTCCATCGAAACAATCCTGTCGAAAATCACACACCAGATTGTAAGGCACGAAGTCTCCAGATAGGTCACAATAAAAGTACGGCTGTGACAGTCCTTTGGACATACTGCAAGTCGCACTGTACTTTGTGTTAGCGTTCTCCAGTTCTCTGCACTGACTTTTCAAATCACAGGCCAGTAATTCATGAGTTAGGTGCTGCATGGGACATATTTCTAAATGAAGATTTGATGTGGACAAGCTATCTGGGGAAGGAAGCGTTACAGGTGTAGTGAAGTTTTGATTTTTGGAAATAGAACACAGTTCACATACAAAGCCAGCCTTGTAGGTACCACAGCTTTCCCTAGCGACTTGGACCAAACGAACGAGCCAATAAACACAATGTGCATAGAAATTCGCTTGATTCATGGACATCCCATGTAGGAAGAAAACAACGGTACCACTGTCAGAGCGTAAAGTGTTTGCGTACCTGCAAGATTTGCTCTGACGCTGAGATGTAAATGAGAAACATAAACGCAAAGTGCAGAATCATCACACACACACACACACACACACACACACACACACACACACACACACACACACACACACACTCTCTCTCTCTCTCTCTCTATCCTCTCTCTCTCTCACACACATCTAACACACACACACACACACACACACAACACGCGCGCACGCGCACGCACGCACGCACGCACGCACGCACGCACACACACACACACACACACACACACACACACACACACACACACACACTTCATGTTGTCCTCTTTCATTTCGAGTAGAATTAAATTGATCCTGCATCAATTATCGCAAGATTGAATCAACGTGAAAGGTACATTGTCAACCACAATTAATACAGATGCGGACCATTATACAAAATGAGTAGGAAGAAATTCAATAAACGAAACCTGTCGGCGCATGGAACATTAAGGAGACAAGAACTAAAGCGTGCTGAGCTCGTCGTCTTTGCTATATTCACGAATTCAAGTTTTTGCTTTTAAAAAATAGAGCAGTACTTCAGTGACTGCGAGGTTTGTTGGATGACGTAGCGAACCCCAGTCCAAGATTATGTCAATGGTTCACAAATTTTGAATCGAAGATTTAGAGAAAGTACGGTATGCAGACGTACAGAGCGAATGCGTGCATACTGATTGATTATAAGTTTGGAAGGGGGAGGGGAGGTCCATTCATTACCTTTGACATGCTGAATCTGAAAGAATTGTGGCATCAGTTTACAGAGGATATCCAAAATCCTCGGGAAGACTGAGATGCTGTCTTGGGGCCTACACTGGAGAGAGATGCAAATGCTACAAATGAAGAGACTAAAGTGAACAACCTAACATGCATGGGTGGAACAGCTTTTTCATGGAGATAGGTCTGATATCAGCCACAATACGACCATAAGCCTCCTCTCGTCATGCCTCTCCATAGGGTAA
>JADBJO010032299.1:0-15834 GCA_016801955.1 Conus betulinus
TGATCAACATTGTGGGCACACCATTCATCACGCTCTGCGACCGCGAAAGAGACAAAACATTGACTGTTCTGCCTGGGAAATCGACACCTAGGACCTCCTTCCACGAAGAGACTGACATCCAACCAAGCCTGCCGACTGACAGTTTCGCCAGACCACCGACTCTACATATGCGCTTGCTGCTTCTAACAGACTTGTCCCTAAATACATTGCTGTTGATACTTGCCACCCAACCTACTACAAACGACTGTTCAATCTGTGTCTCTAAGGGCACCAGTTCGTGACCTGACTGTGGGGGGTGCAGACGCCTCCGAGGCTCTAAACGACCAAACCATTATTGTAGTCGTAGGTTTTTAGCTTCATGTGCTCGTCTGACACCTATGTTCATCAAAGCATCCAGCGTCTATGGACTTCCATGACAGAAGCCGGTGAACGGACTGATTGACTGAGTTCCATTGTCTGGGAGGATCTGCCTATGTCCGCTACCTCTGGTACAACAAACAAACAGCACTTACTGTGAAGTGAATCCGGCAAACCAGCTTTGAAACGAATGGCGACCTCAATTTCGACCCAGGTCCTATAACCCACTGCAGAAAGTTGAAGAAAGGTTCTTCGATTGTCTACTGCACTGGGCACGCGTAGCTGGCGCATTATTAACCTCTGTCCATCTCCCTTTCTGCCACCTAACCGGCGATCTACCCTTAATTTGTGTTTTGCTACAATCGTCTCAACTGGTGAAGCACGCGATCACACAGTCGGAGTTTTTATCCACTTAATGGATATGTCTGGTGTTACAAGCCTGCTAATCTTTTCTGACCACACTGGCAGGTGTCTGGTATCCTTTGGCACTGGTTTGTCGCTGGATAATATTTCTAGACGTAAACGGCAGGTACCCCGTGTCCATGCACTTCGACTGAATGGATATCCCAGCCATTCATCTTCATCATCTTAACTCTCCCGATCAGTATTAATCAAAAAACAGTATCAAATTCTGTCCCCCCTGTATTGCCCGCTCTTCTGGTGACTTTCAATTTTGGATGTCCTCTGGCCGCGTCTCTGGCCTTCTGGTTTATTCGTCGTGGTGTTCACACTGGCAAATTCATGGAACTATCCTGGCCCGTGGTGACCCATGGGTGGCGCCCTCGGAGACAGAGCTCACTCACTGTCCCCTAGAAGTTTCTGCCCGGTTCCACGAGCTCGGCATATTACTGTCGTCAGTAGGTGGTTTTAGTAGGTGGTGTCCTGCATATGTAGAATCAGAACGTGCACCACTGACCCACCGAGCGACTCAGCAGCATGCATGTGTCTCCAGCCAGTGGGTTCCATTCATCCTGCTTGACATTGACTGCTCCTGTTGATCGCGCGGGGCGGGGCTGCTGCGGTCTTTCCGGGCTGTTGGCTGTGACGGCCGGCTGGAATGAGGGCGTTAATTGCACATTCCAGGAGGTGGCACGAAGATGTGCAGAAAAATAAACGAGGGGGTGGGGGGGGGTTGATGTTATTTTAATTGATAAGTACAGGCTGTAGGTGACGCTTTAACTGAGTCCTTTTGGCAGTCATCACACGTTGATAATCTGGAATCGTGTTTTGTCCGCACAGGTCGACGAGTGAGCGCTTCAGTATCCTGATTCAGTTGGGACTGATTATTACTTTATGTAGTCCTCCGGTGGCTGATCTATCCAAGCCACGCACTGACTGTGCGGTGACAGCTTGGAAGCAATGGTTGTAGACCATAATCTGATTGCTAGCTCGCTGTTCCCACTTGCCCATTCCCTTTTCGACGCTGGTAAGCTGTCCTCTTTCCTTCACATACATTTTACCCCTTTGGTGGAAGAGCAGCCAGCCCATCTAACCCGATCCATATGACTTTCTCTGAATACTTACGAACGACCAAGTTCGTGGGACGAAAAACGCACCAGGTGTATCTCCTTTCGCAGTTTCCGTTTCAGTTTCATTAAGGATACTTTCGCCGCTATGGACTAGTCCCACTAGCTTACACCCACAGCTGATCACTATAGTCTCCATTATGCAGGGTCTACGCCAGAAGGCTAAATGAAATACAAAAAGAAAAAACAACGGGGGTGGGGGGAGGGGGTGGGGGATAAAAGGGTCTGATGGACAAGACTTAGCAATCCTGATCTTCCGTACTAACACACACGCTGTCAGACCTTGGATGTAACATTGCCTACTCCGTTTGTCTACAGCTCGCTCTCTGTTTTGTGTGTGTTGTGTGTGTGTGTTGTGTTGTGTGTGTGTGTGTTGTAGAGAGAGAGAGAGAGAGATAGAGAGAGAGGTAGAGAGAGGAGTAGAGAGTATGGGAAGTGGCTGCGCCGCGCGTGCTTACATACGTTTTTTGTGTGCCCTTTGTGGGCGGGTGGGAGTGGTGGGAACCGATTGTTGGGATGATTGGGTGTGTGTGTCAAGGAGGGGTGGAGGGGGCATTGGTGTTGAAATTTATGGGTGATTATGGTTGTGTGGACTGTTAGGGTGCGTGTGCTGTGCGGCTTTTTTGAGAGTTCTGTGTGTATGGTACTGTTTCATTTCCTTGGCACCCATTCACGAGCTGCCCTGTCGTGTGTTATTTTGTAATTGCACGCACACTTTCATGTTCGTGAACAAGCGCATGTGCATGCATGTTCGAGTGGTTTGCGTGTGGGCGTGAGTGGACAAGTACGTGCATGATGTGCGATAAAAGTGCATTTCAATCATCTGCTACACAGTTTGTTGAAATGGTTATTGTAACGACTATCGGGAATAGCTTTAAAACTAAAATACGATATACTTATATTACAACAGATGTGTTGCTGATAGTAGTGATGAGTAGTTACCAACAACAACACAACGATAACCCAACACAAGCACCAATTAATAAGTGGTAAATAACAGTAATGAAATACTAATAGAATAATTATAACATATACGACATAATAGTAATACCATGATTATGTTAGGATCGATGATGAGATAATGATGATGCCCAATGATGACTTAACGATAAGTAATATAATAATATAACGAACGTACAATACTAACAACAACAATAAGGATATGATAATAATAACGAAAAAGAAGTTCTGTCCCATCTATTTGAGCCACCACTCAGTAACATTGGCAGTGCCAACGCCACCGCTCTTCCGACCCCCCCCTGTTCCGCAGCCCCGGCACAGGCAATCCACAGGGACGGCAGGTTCAATGTCCAAGTCGTCGAACGAGGAAAACCCAACGTAGGAGACACTGCACCTCTGCTGCCTAATGTCACTTCGGGTGGTGTTCGACGGTTATGCCCTATTCGGATCCAGATACACAGAAAACATACCGACTAAATCTCACTGCTTGATGACAATTACAGTGCTGCGGTCGTCGGTAGGCCGGCGTGAGTGAAATTCATCCCGTCGCAGATTGGCACCATCCCATTACGTCCACGATCAGCCGCCATGAATTTACCGCGTACAGGTGTGACCAGGGCTTGCAAAGAAAGTCAAAGTCCGAGCAGAGCCTCTATTTACGTTGGTAGAGGGGATAAAATACCAACTGAGGTCACCATACAACGTACATGAAAGGCCTATCTTTATTTGATCTTGATTTCTTAATGCTGCCACAATTACTATGAGGGATAATAAAGCCTATGCTTGCCACGATTTCCAATTCTGTGTATCTGAGGATAGCAATACCAGGCTGTACTTTAACCCCTACTTTTCAAAATATACCCAGTAGCGTCACCCAGGCCCGTGAGATACAGAAACCATGCAGTGTGTGGTCCGATAAATTTATAAGCAGCAATACTCATAAACGCGTCAGTCAAGTGACTGAAAATATATACGGGTAAAGATAAGTGTAAAATCAAATGTACATGAACAACGTTGTATATTTAAGTAGGAATCAAAATTATGCAAAAGAAAATAACAGACAGTCACTTCCCTGATTAAGCAATCAAAAACGTCTCATCATCATCATCATCATCATCGTCACATCATCTCATCATCATCATCAACATTAGCTTTTAACAAATACCGACCGCACAACTGTTCAAGGCAGACCGCACTGAGCCATTCATTGGAAGTACACACGACCCATTGCCCCCCTCCCCCCCCCTCCACCTTCCACTTCATCACAACGGCATGGCACATCCTACCGATGCAGCCACACATGTCTTCGCCTATCACACCACACACGCAGACATCACACACACACACACACACACACCACACACACACACACACACACACCACGCACGCACACCACGTGTGCACGCACGCACGGCGCGCTCGCACACCACCGCATGCACAGCTCGCACGCGCGCTCGCACACACCACACACACACAACACACACACACACCACACACACACACACACACCACACTGCACACACGACCACACGCACACACACAGCACACACACAACACGACACACACACATCACACACACGCCATCACACACCCACACACACACCTCACACTCACTCACCTCACACGCGAACACACACACACACACACACCCCACCACACACACACACACACACACACTCACTCACGTCCTCACACCCACACACACACACACTCAACACTCACTCACACACACACACACACTCACTCACATACACACACGCACGCACGCACACGCACACACGCACGCACGGCACGCACTCCAACACACACACCAACACACACACACACACACCCACACACCCACACAGACACACACTCTCACTCACTCACATACACCACAAATGAATGAAACAACACACATGGAGGCACAACGAGTGCTCAAGGATATCGCACATGGCGTTAGTACAGCATTACGTCACCATTAGCTCCTTAAGACAACGTTCTACAGGGCGAGGAGGCCTTCAAATCAGGCCTGAACACCGTGACCTCAAGGGCATGCTGAAGCAGAAGTTTTCTGGGTGGAGCAGATGACTGGAAATGCACAGCCGACCTTCCGAAAGGGAGAACCATCTGGAGATCATCAGGAACCGTGGGCGTGAGACCGATCTATTGTTCTCCCCTCAGGTTCAATCAAACAAATGATTCTTGGAATTGAACTCAAACTGCCCATTGTGAAGCAGAATGAGCAAGCACAGTGGTTTATTTAACGTCTGTTCACCATTGATGATATTAGACGAAAAAATATTTAAAACGTCATCTCTAACTAACAAAGCTTAACCTCAAAGATAAAAAAATAAACAATAACTTTTTGAATTAGTGGTAAAAATAAACACGCATCAAAGCAGCTTGGCAATTTTAGATTGTGCGATAATAGTAGCAATGTTTATGATAGAAGGGCTGGACAATATTTGACTGATATCTTGGACGTTGATATCAATAGAATTTTCTTTATAAACTGGAGTTAAGACAGAACATTCTCTCAACAAATGATGCACTGAAATAGGATTACCACAAGTACAAAAAACATGGCAAGAATATTTTGTGTTCCATGCATTTAACTTGAGTTTTGTTACTATCTTGGAAATGTGACGAGGACAAGTATTTACATATTTTTGAGATTGTCTCCACAATTTCTGTTATAAACACAATTTTCTAACTTTAGCAACATTTCTGACGAAGATGTTTTCAGTGAAGATAATGAATTACGATCGAGGCAATGTTTAGCTCCAGTTTTAGCAAGTATGTCTGCTGCTTCATTCATTTTCAACCCACTATGAGAGGGAACCCAGCAAAAGTCATATAATATTCCATGAATCCTTAAACAGTGTATGAGGTGATGAATATCAAAAAGGGGAGCATCATAAATGTAGCTCAAAGCCATCAATATTGCATATAATTCTGCTGTAAATATGGAAAATCCTTTGCCAAGATGATAATTCTTTTTTGGTCATTTGTGTCTGCCATGGGAAGGCCCATGCCCCTTTCTTTAAGAGTGTTCGCCGTGTTGCCTTCAGATTAATTTCAATATTTGGTTGGTTGGTGATGTTTCTTGCTCTTATGCTCATTCTGCGATATATCAACCGCGCATAATCTTGATAGTTCTCGCGAGTTATTCTGTTAGAAGAACTTGACCATTAAGTAAGAGAGAGAGAGAGGCACGAGAGAGAGAGGGAGAGAGAGAGAGAGGGAGGAGATGGCTAGAGAGAGTGGTGTGTGCGTGCGCATTCGTGCGTTGCGTGCGCGCGCGTGTGTGGTGGGTGTGTGTCGTGTGCGTGGCGTGCGTGCGTGCGTGCGTGCGTGTGTGTGTGTGTGGGTGTGTGGTGTGTGTGTTGTATGCGTTGCGCGCGCGCGCGCGCGCGCGTTGTGTGTGTGTAGTGTGTGTGTGGTGTGTGTGTGTGTGTGTTGGTGTTGTGTGTGTGTCTGTGTGTGTTGAGAGAGAGGAGAGAGGAGAGAGAGAAAGGAGAGAGAGAGAGAGAGAGAGAGATCATGGATTAGCAACCTCTAAGACATATTTCTGGCATCGAAGATATGCAATGCAGCCAAAGTGTTTAAAAAAGACAAACACAAAAAGGAGGTGCCGCGTAATGAATAAAGACAAAAGACACTAGCAGGCTTAGCTATTATTCATCATTGTTTATACATTATAACTAACTTGAGCATGTTCCTTTGTCTCCAGATTTCTTCTCTTACACAAATTGAAGCTCCAAGGAATTTCACACCTGCATCTTCTCAGATAGTAACTGGAAGACCCGTACTCTTCTATTCAGCTGTTTCCCGTTTTCTTCATGCTGACCATCGAAGATCTTTCCGTTATTTTGTTCTTTTTTATTTTTCTTACTAAAGATGAAAGTAAGCTTACTGTTCTCAGTGCACGTGTGACCTGGTGAAAAGTGTTACCGACCACACACCTCTAATGTGGTTTATTTTAGCTTGACACAAAGCATGCCTCAAGCCTCCCTCGGGTGCAGTCCCTGGTGCCTTGCCATCTGTCATCGTCCAACTTGTCTTTGGTTTAGGTAAGATTTATAAACGAACAAATAAACAGATAAAACAAACAATAGTCAACAGCGATTGCGCTGTCCGTCCCTGCCCGTGCACCACGTGAACAGTATTCACGTAAAGCGTACTTTCTGTTCAGGTCTGGTTCATTCCGCGAAGACTGCTTTGAGAGCCCTTGGTCTTACATCGTTTCCAGTCCTTGCAGTCTGTCCTTAGCTGTCTTTGCTTTACAGGTTCAGTGTGAGGGGACTGATTTTCGATCCTATAAGAATGCTTCTTTAAATTATTTCGGGTTGTGCTTGTTTCGATAACAGAAGTTAGAAGAATGCTTACGACATTTTGACCGATCGTTAACTTCCCTGAGGGCTCTATGGCTAACTTTTCAAAAGTTATGTTCAAAAGATATAAGAAGAAAAGAAGAAGAAGAAGAAGAAGAAGAAAGAAGAAATGATCAAATGGCATTGAGATTCACTTCAGGGGTTGTTCAAAAATCACAACTCCATTTTTCTCCGCGACTGGCTGTCGCACGTGGTCCCTGCCGTGCAAACGGCTTGTTCTGTCATCCGTGAGGGGACTGGGTCCGCCTTGGTAGTGATAAAATTTGGAAGAAAAACTCGTTTTGTGCCCGGTCAGACAGACCGCGCGGAACACTGTACCCAATGAAGACACAAAGAACGCTGTATCAGGTCAGTAGACATCAGTAACTGCTTGTACATGCTTAACATACAATGTATGCGGCACCTGTAAAGCAAACAGATGAAAGGGAATAAACCCTAAGTTGTTTTGGTATGATATTTTCTTTCGGTATGTTACATTTTTGATGTGATTGTTCTACGAATTTGGTGTCAGTTTAGGTAATATATGAGTGGTGCAACATTGCCCTTTGAGGATGTACATAGGCAAGGATGCTGCTTGTCGTTCACATCGTTGCCTGCGGCACGAAAAGTGAGTCAGAGAGTAGATTTTGCTAGCATTGCTAGCTTTTTGGCGAGACTCTGTGGAATTGTTCATTCTTTCAGCCTCGGTGAAACATTTAACCAAATGACATGGTACTCGTCTGAAAATCAAAAGATCAGCACACATGGCGACAAGTAGAAAACCATACGCCTTGTCTATCAACCCTTAGAAACTTTATATAAATCAGGGATAGGCAGATACCGTGGGACTAAACACTGAAACACAAACCTCTACGCAAACTACTAGAACACCAGAGTTTAGAAGACGATTTGAGGGTGCGTTGCGTGCTGTGTGTGATGTATGTGTGGTGTGTGTGTGTGTGTGTGTGTTTGTGGTGTGTGTGTGTGTGTGTGTGTGTGGGTGTGTGTTTAGACAGTGCGTATGTGTGTCTGTGTCTGCATGTGTGTGTGTTCGTGTGTGTGGTGTTTGATGGTTGGTGTGTGTGGTGTTGGGAGGACGAAGATTTTTCCTTTCATTACCATACTGATTAGCTGATCATAGTGTGTTGGTCCTGTACCCGAGAAGTGGTGGTTTTTTTTTGTGCAGACCTGTTGATGATAATGTTGATGAGGATTTTTTCACTAGGAGTTTTTGCTTTTGTCGTAGTGGTTTTGTACTCCCAGTTTTTATATACAACAGAGGAGTAACTTTACAATGGGAACCAACAGAAATGCCGTGTGTGTGTGTGTGTGTGTGTGTGTGTGTGTGTGTGTGTGTTGTGTGTGTGTCCGGTCTGTGGTCAAAATGTGTGTTCCACTCGCTCCATTCAAACTACTGGGCCGATCTTCCTGAACAATTTGTAGGTACGTTCATTATGGGTCACGGGATGATGCCCGATGTGTTATTTTACCGTTATAGTTCTGGTAGTAACGGCTATAACGGCCCATAACGGTTTTCCTTTCTTTATAGAATATCTCAGAAAGTACTCATCCGATATTTCTGAAATTTGTAGGTATGTTCATTATGGGTCCACGGATGATGCGCCCTATGCTTTACTAACGGCTATAACGATCTATAACAGTTTTTTTCTCTTTATGACAAATCTCAGAAAGGGTACTTGGCCGTCCGGTCATGTTGATTATTTTTTTTAGGTTATGTCTGTATGAGTCCGCAGATGATGGCCGATGTTTTACCAGATAGCCGTTACTAACGGCTATAACCCCTCAAATGGTTTTTTCCTCTTCTTTTTATGAGCTCTCTCTCGGGTATTCAAGACGAAGTGGGAGATACGTTAATAGGGGGGGGTTATAGGCTTTGCACTCTTGTTATTTGTTTAATAAGAGTTTTCATGTACCATATACCTACATTAACTTTATTTTGTAATTGATGATGATGGTGATGGTGATTAACATCATCATCATCTTCGTCGTCATCATCATTATAATTATTATTGTTGTTATTATCATACTTATTGTTATTACTGTTTTGGTTTTGTTGTAGACACTATTATCATTTATTATTGTTATTATTATTGTCATCATCATTATTATTATCAATAGCATCACTATAACTATCCACCCTTTTATAATCGAATTCGCGACTTAAATTGTCATCTTTTGGCAGCCATGGTCCAACACATTCGTTCACCACAGATCATGCATGTCATAGCATACATAGCATACGCGCAGGCACCCCAAAAGTAAAACCCCGTCTGCATTTATGCGTGCACACGTACAAACGCATATCCACGTTTAGCAGATAAGCTTTCACACACATACATCACACACACACTTACCTCGCGCGCGCGTGCACGCAAACACACACACATACACACATTGATGTACACATCAGCGCACGTACACACGCATGCGTGCACGCCACGACGCACGTATTCCCAGGTACGCGCGTACACGCATAGCATCAAGTCGTGGCGTGCGGCTACAACACACACACACACACACACACACACTAACACTCCACACCACCACAGCACACACACACACCACAGCACACACACACGCGCACACGTGGACACAACACACACACAACACAGCGTCGCGCGCGCACCTTTAGTCACAGTGCCCACAACAGTCGTCGCCAGTGGCCCAACTTGAAGGCCTGGCCAGTACGTTGGTCACACGCTCAGTGAGGCATCCGGTAACTCGTGTCCCATAGAAGTCTTCTGTCCCACAGCTTTCAACTATTACCTTACTACTCGTTCTTGTACTTCATTGGGAAGCTGCAAGGATGTTTGGGCACAGGAGGTCTCATGCGGAAGCCAGAGCAGTGGTGTAGAATATCTGGTCGGTCCTCCCTTAGAGTGTGTTAGAGGAATACAGGACCGAAACAGAGCTTTTCTGGAGTGGGGTTCTTCTCTTGAAGACCTTCTGCTGTTCCAAGCTCTTCCCTGGCGAGTTTTCTGCCTGCAGTATCCATCTGCAGACAATGCGCCTCGTTGAGAAATCCGAAACTAAGCATGACTCTTTGACAACGGACGGTTGATTAGGATACTGGGTGATTATTTTGTTTTGCGTTTTCGTGTCCCGCGTGTAATAGGCACTTTCAGAAACTTAGATATTACAGTTGAAGAACGCACACCCACAACAACAGCACGGCAGGCACGCACGCGTCGAATGCGCAAGCACAAATGCACACACAATATACTCCACACGCACACACATACTAAACGCACGCGCGTGCGCGTGTACACCTTCTCTCTCTCTCTAACCTCCCTCTCTATTGAATTATAAAACAAAGCTTGCTCTTGATGTCTCAGATTGTAGAAATGGGGGTGGGGGTGGTGTACGCTTCATATCTGCAGTGGTAGATGATTTCTTTCTGCCTATAACTGACAGTATGTGCTTGAGTGGGTGATGGGGAACAAATAAATGCTTCTCAAAATGAACCTTCAGCAAGCCTTATAGTCTCCCAAAGAGGGAGACCATCTCCAATGGGGAGGAAAGCGCACTAACATATAACTCCTGGTCAGATACCGGTAGTTCGAAACCTGATTGTTTCTCCTCAGTGACCGCGGAAAGTGGTAATTTGACTCCTCTGCCTTTTTCGGTTTTAAGAGAGAAATGCTATACCAAAAAAGGCTGGTGTGCAATACCATAGTATGTTTGTTGAGTTTTCAAAAAACATAACCTAAAGTGCCCCTAGGAAGCCAAAAGAAATCATGAAAGAGCAACAACAAGCTACATTTTCTTGTGAAAAGTAGAAAATATAAAAAGATAACAACCTCTTAAGACACAAGTGCTGAGGGCCATTTCTTGGAATGAATCCACAAGGGACTAAATTACAATGAAACAATAAATTCCAAGGATAGTACCGAGCACCATTTCCGCAACTTACAGAGCAGCTAGGTGTTGCATGACTGCAAGAAATATTGAATTATAAACAAAGCTTGCTCTTATGTCTACAGATTGTAGAAATAGGGGGGGTGGTAAGCCTTCATATCTGCAGTGGGTAGATGATTTCTGGCCTAACTGACAGTAGTGCTTGAGTGGGTGAATGGGGAATTAAATAAATGCTTCTCAAAATGAACCTTCAGCCAGCTTATAGTTTCTCCAAAGATGGAGACCATCTCCAGAAACTGGCGCCAAGAGACTCTTCAGCATCCCCGTCTGAAACGACGACCACTGACGCAGGTACGAGCGCAGGAAGTTGACGGGCGTGTGGTTGCTGTACTGACGTTGTCCAAACACTCGCCAGGATCAGCAGAAATCGGGCCCTGGCGGCATTGAGCGGGGGCTGCCAGTAGTACTTTTCTCATGTACAGCAGCAGGATCACGATCGGGTGACGTCAGCACCAAGAAGGTGAAGGACGCACTAGTAAAAACATGATGTTGATGGGTGGTGCTGCCCATAGCCTGTTTTGGTGTGGAGCCAAGGCCCCTCACTTTTCTTACTGTCTACCTTCCCCCTCGTCGTCCCCTGGGCAGAAGAACCTCTCAGTTTCTGTCGTCTTCCACTGGTGGGTCCATTGGCTCTGCCTGAAGTGCTCACACATTCCGATTGTCTGTGAACTTGCTTACTGACTTTACGTGGAGAACAGGAGAACTTGAGTTGTCGTGAGCTGAGGAGATTCAAGGTGAGTAGGCAAGCAGCAGAATCTGATAACGTGTAGATGGACGCGCGTCGATAACAGTGTAAATAATCTTTTCCACATAGTCTCTCACACTCCCAGCGTGGATTCCACAAACACGTTAAAGGTTCTTCAGCGTTTCCCCCTGTCGCGGACCAAACGCCATAGAAAAAAGCTTGAAAGTTAAAAGCAAGGAGAAGATCCCTAATCCCTGATGACTTTGAGAGGCAGATTTAGGAGTGGCACAATCTCTGACTTTTGAGTGGGAAACGTGGACCACAATGGAACGATCCACAGGTCATGTGGCCAGAATGCACCAGGACCTCAAAGTGGATGGTGAAATAGAACAAAAAGTAGTGATGAGCAACAGGTCCAGTTCACTGCTCATATAGAATACAGTATGGACCAAGGTAGCGACTCACGCCACACTCAAAGGCGTTACCAGAACGATGGGAATCCAGGACAGCAATGCTGCCATGTAAGTACAGTGGAGGTGCGTGCGAAGACTGGTGAAGACGAAAGTCACAAAGCACATGGGAAGTTGAAAGACGAGGGCCCACAGTCATCATGATTGGAACAATAAATTCTGCACATCAGGAATGTAAATGGACAAGTTAAGCAGCAGCACTGTACATTCAAAGTGAATGTAGAACAATGAGGGAAAAAATAACGAAACATGGAAACAGAACATTTTTGTTACATCAAAAGAAGATTCATTGTGAAGTGACATTACATCAATTGGGCTTTAGTCGGTCAGAGAGTAGTGGTGTAATGATTGACCGAAGCTACTCTTCTCTTTAAACCAATCTCTCAGTGTATATCATAAATGTTTTTCAACATTAAAACACACTTGAGTGATACTGAACATGTTTAAGTAAACATTGGCGATTATGCGTTTCGAATATGAACCTGTATGAGCTACACAAGCAGCGTATCAAATATGTGTATATCGATGATCTAAAAATGCAACAATATAAAATGATACTGTGCTGACTAAAACCTAAGAATCTCTCAATTATCAATATATCAGAAATGTAATGATTTGAATTCCGACTAACAGTAATATAAAATCGCTTGACTATTTTGGGGGTAAACCTTTCCCTTATCAAAAGCAGTAGGAATACACTTACTTAAACCCATTTCTATTTCCCCCTAAATGCAGTAAACATGTGTACGAGCAAATTACAGTAGTTTTTGAGTCAAAAGAAACGCAATGATGTCTGTTGCTTCCGACAGATACTAAATACTAAATACTCCCCAAAGTGAAACTTGATCTTTCTTTATACCATAAACGTAGCCCATTTCTTTGCCAGAAAAAATCACATCCTATATCAGATACAGGACATACAATATCCCTTTCCCCAGCACATGTGAAAGCCCCGGAATTCATACCAGGAGCATAATTGCGATGATAATACAATATGTTTATAGAAGACCACCGCAGGGTCAGGAAAAAAATGGAAAGCACTAGCACTTTTTGTTGTTACAATAAAGCATAGCAGCATCCTTAACCTATTTGTAGCTTCGTGATAACATTTATGAGACGATTCCTTGGACTTTGACAGCAAGCAGCTTTCGTGTTCACTGGAAGAAATGCACTTCTAATAGAGGAGCTGATGCATTATTGATGAAGGATATTACACTGTTGCTGGCAGAGACACTGGGATCCTACAACAAATATATGTCAGCTTCTAAACCTGACCCAGGTAGGAAACGTTTCGGCAGAAATATGGGTCATCAGATGATTATACTACCTAATGACATCACTGGATATTTCGAAAACCCCTTTATGAGTTTCTAAACAGCTTTTTAAGAGCCTTTATTTTCCCCGAGAAACGCCGATTATGTTCATCGGTTTTGTAACTGATTCGTAGTATGCTTCTTGTGTGCTAGCGTGAGATGTTTGTTGTGTGTGTGGTAGTGTGTGGTGTGTGTGTGTGGTGGTGTGCGTGTGTTTGTGTGTGTGTGTGTTGTGTGTGTTGTGCTGTGTGTGTGTGGCGTGTGTGGTGTGTGAGTGCGGTGTGTGTGTGTAGTGCTGTGTGTGTGTGGTGTGTTGTGTGTGCTGTTTGTGTGTGTGTGTGTTGTGTGTGATGTGCGGTGTGGTTCGTCACGTGACAATAGCTTTGTCACATCATACCCTTATGCACAATTGATAAATAAATAGATAAATAAATGAATGCGCGCGCATGCACATACACATGTACACGCATGTACCCACACAAACACACACATCATTACACACGCTTGCGTACAAGCTCTCTCTCTCTCTCTCTCTCTCTCTCTCTCTCTCTCTCTCTCTCTCTCCCTCTCCTCTCTCTCTCATCTCTCTCTCCTCTCTCCTCTCTCTCGTCTCTCTTTCGCCAAGCTCCCGACCCCCCCTTACATGATTCAAGTACACATGCTAACAATTTGAAACACAATGCATTCAGAAAGTTGTTTGAACCGAGATAGATTACTAATGGTAGGACGTAAGAATTATTTGTAGTTCATCTGAATTAACTCCGTCCAGTTATTTATTGTAAACTGTGAGCTGTCCTTAACTCAAAAAAAAAATATATTGCATTCAGTGTTTTCTGTTGTCTTGTGATCATATGAGATCAGATGAAAGATGACGAATTGCCCAATTCGCTCCAGTCCACTTGACAAGTTTTAACAAAATCATTTGTGCAGAAGGTGCAGAGGGTGTGAACTTTTCCTTACTACACAGGGTAAGCAAAGACTTCAACCTGAGGTATCAAGTGAAGGAGCAGATCATTTATACACATGAAAATAACATAGGACACAGAACAGATCCTTAGTGAAGTCAGTGCTTGGCATCCCTCAGAGCTAATAATGCCAAAAATCTGAGAAAATGCTTGCCTTCTATTGTTAAAGAAAGACTATTTAATGTTTACAGACGATAACCTTTATACCTTACACAACTAGTTTTTCTTCAGAAAACGTTTGTCAAAAAACATCAAAGAATTTGGTAAAAATCTACAAAAAAAATGAACTCTTAAGTAGATTTTAAAAAATACTATATTTAAATACCATTCCTTAATAAGACTGGTCAGCATCGTGCGTCAAGTGTGTTTGTGTCTGAATCCAACTTGATTCGGCGAGTAAAATGCGGAATATGCGGTGAAATCACATTGAAGGTTTTGGTCGAACTGCTTTTTAAAAGGATTTTGACAATACTGATACTAAATAAGCCGTCATATGGAAGGGTCGGTTCGGAGAGAGAGAGAGAGAGAGAGAGAGGAGATAGAGAGAGAGAGAGAGAGAGAGAGAGAGAGAATACTACCCATTGTATTACCCCCTGAACAAAACTGTCTTGGGTTTGCATAATGTTAATCAGACCAAGAATCATACAACTTTTCATATAGCTAGAGATCAAAATGTTAAGTCGAAATTAAAAGAAAGAAAGAAAGAAAGAAATGAGCGGCAGTGTGCGAGTTTCTGGTGGTTAACTTTTCTTTACCTGTCAATCAAGAGAGCAGCTTTTGCTTCGGCAAATTCCCCCGGGGTTTTCTCTGTCACCTGAGGATAACTGGTGATCGTGTGGTTGGTCACCATGGATTCTATCATCAGTGAGGACATCGAGGGCATCATGTCAAAGCCTGTTGCAAAAGATGACGTCACATCCGCAAACGTCTCTCACTGCCCGCCATATTTTTTTCCTTTACTCTGGAAAGACAGATTTATTCATCTTTTTCATTACGAACGACACCAGCTGGCAGGTTGTCTCGAAAGTATGATATACAACAGTGAATGAAGGCATTTTTCATATTACGAACAAATCACGGCAGATGCCATATCTGTTTATGATCAATACCTGTCACATTGCAGTTTACCCACATATTTCATGTGTGCAGTGACAGCAAGGTTATTGCTCCATTGTCCTATATACCAGTAACAGTTTGTTCTTGGTTTAGGAGACACAAGGAGTTACAGATACAATCCTCGTAATCAGGATGTTGTTGTTGAAAG
>JADBJO010032300.1:5000-7500 GCA_016801955.1 Conus betulinus
TCGTTGGAGATTCGATGAGCTTATGCAGAATGAATAGATCGAATGCTTGCGTCCATTGGTTTTGTACTTTTAGAAGGTCTATGTTAAAGTCTCCAAGTAAAATGTTTTTCCTTGGATCCTAGCGAGACTGCATCCATCATCGTAATAAATTTGTTGACCCAGTTTACTCTCTCAGATGGGTTCCTGTAGCAAAATCCAACCAATATGGAAGGGTTTCTTTTCAGCTTAACTTCTATCCAGACACATTCTACACCGTTACTTTCCAGGTGTAGAAGTCGTTTGAAGCTAAATGGTTCGCTGATGTAGATAAGAAGACCCGTCTCTTTCGCAAGTGAAGGATCTTTCCGGATTGTGTTATAAACTGGAATAGTTACATCATTGCCGCTAATGTGGCAGCTAATCTGGATTCAGAGAGTCCTAAGATATGAAAATGTTTACCATGATTCCCAGTCAGTGTTAATATATTTGATGTTTTGTTGACTGCATGTTGGATATCAAGGTGACAGATTAGAATCCTTTGCATGGCCATGCAGACTGGTTCTTGCTCATTTCTAGTTGTGTACTGACGTGATGATAATAGGAGACGACGATTTGCACGCTAACTGACGTTAACTTTTGTATAATCAAGGAACACAATAACATCACATAAAAGAGAGAGAAAAAGGGGGCTGGTTTACACACCGTAACAACTTTAGTAAACCAGAAGCGTATGAGAAGAAAAGAAAATCTTTCAACAGTATACGTCTGTAGGCTCGTCGGCCAGATGGCATACTTATGGATACACTTTTTCTGAAATGAAAATAATCGTGATCTGCACAATAATCTCTCGCCACTGCTGCGTTTATATGCACCCAGCTGGCGGTGATGTGAAGAGCTCGCTGCAGTCACCAGCCCCCGCATGGAAGGCAGCCTGCATCACCGTGTGGGCTGGTGTCTGCTTTGCAAGCCACGGAGTCAGGCTGGGGACCGTCAGATTGTCGGCACACTCCAACTGAGCGCTGGCCCTAGAGATATCAACAATACCTCTCAGGGTGCAGTCACTCAGCAGTATTGTGGTGGTCCTCCCCCAATGGAAAACCTTTTGAAGAGGGTGGGGAGGGACACGTTGGGGAGATAATTTTTCAGGGAAAGGTAGGGGGGGGGGTGCATCCTGTATGCAGTGTGCAGTGAGAGGACGGTGTGTGTTTGTGTCTGGGGAGATGAAGAGGTTGCTTTTGTTGGGTGGAGGAGGAGTTTGAATGTGATTTACATTTAGATTTTTTTTTTTAATGGTTATTATGTTTTTGCGAGAGGACGATTTGTCATTGGCAGATGAAGACATGCGTCTGAGTTGTGTAGATAGAGCGTCGATTTCTATTTTGAAGGTCTGTCTGGTTTCCTGTAGTGTTGATCTGAGGGTAGAGCTTTCGTCAAGGAGGGACTGAGTGATCCTAAGGAATTCTTCCTTAGCCACACAGTCGTCATGACTACAGCTACAATCTGTGGGAGTGTTGTCAGTGTTGGTGTCAGTCCCTGTCACTGAGCTGTCACAATCGTCTGTGTCGTTTGACGTAGTCACTGTGGATTTGTCGTCGGGTGTCACACAGGTTTTGCTCAAAGGGCCATTAGCCTCTGGTGTCTAGTCTGAGTCAGTTGCTGAGTGGTTGTCATCAGTTGTCACTGATTTGTTGTCGTCTTCCCTAGTGTCAGTCTTTGGTTTTGATGTACTATCTTCAGAACGATTGTCAATGTTATATATGTTAGGGTTACACTGTCTGTTGTGCTAGTGAAAGGGGTTCTAATGTTTGTACTGTCTACTGCTGGTGTAATGTCATAAAAGGGAAAGGGGATAGAGTTAATGTCGTTTTCTGTCACAAGGATGGATGGCAATGTAAGGCGAATGAATCACTAGACGGTCATGGAGGGAAGGTAAAGAAAGGAGAGTCGTGCTGTGTGGATGGCGCTGGAAGAAAGGAGAGTCGTGGTGTGTGGGATGGACCTGGGGAACACAACACAGGCGCTGGAAGAAAGGAGAGTCGTGGTGTGTGGGATGGACATGGGGAACACAACACAGGCGCTGGAAGAAACTGCAGGGCGTGGAGACGGTAGAGAACAATCCTGGTGGCTCACATTCCAGCTCTTCTAGGTGCTGTGTAGGCGTGTCTGCCTGAGCGGTGAGAGCTGCATACTATTGAGAGAGAGAGAGAGAGAGAGAGAGAGAGAGAGAGAGAGAGAGAGAGAGAAAGAGAGAGAGAGAGACTCGCGCGCTTATACGCAGACATGCACACCCACACGTACACACATACATGTGTACACACACACGCAGGCACACTTGCACGCGCGCATGCACACGTATGCTTACGCACACGTGCACACTCACACAATCAGACCTAAGCGCACATGCCCACACACAGGAACAATAGTACTAACAAATGGTGACATGCATATTCAATTTGGTTGTGCTGTTGTTGCGTGTTTCATGGAGATCTAGTCCTTTGATCTTATGTTCATATAATGTTTA
>JADBJO010032300.1:10000-15833 GCA_016801955.1 Conus betulinus
AGCAACATCTTGCCTTTCAAATGCATCCAAAGTGGAAAATGAACATTTTACACGCACTTCGTTGTATGCAGTACATTGGAAATAAAAAGTGCTTTTCATTGTCAGTAATGAATCCACATGATGGGCATGGTGATTCTGTGGATGTTCCACACTCGAACCATCTTTTATTCGCATTAAAACCTAAAGTTCGTAACCTAAACCTCGTGTAATTGCTTCTATGCCCATTTATCTGTGATAACATTGAGGAACTTTTCCGTATGGAATATATTCTTAAAAGAGAAGAACCAACGATATTTTTCTTTGCTTTCCATATTTGAATGCCAGTTCTGTTTAAAAGAACAGATGAGTCTATCTTTAAATTCTGTAATAAACTGCTGTTCGTTTCCCACGCCTTGGGTCATCCACACTATTCCAAAACCCTGTTCTGACAGCACTTTCTTTACCTTGTTAGCCCAGTTATCTTTACCTCGTTCCATTTGCAAGAGCATCATGTCATAAGCTTGCCTACACAAACGTGACTGTGGAAGCTTCAATATTTTCAACCAATATCTAACACATTTCACAAAAGATCTTATGTAAAGAGGGTACCTGCCAGTCTCTCCATATAAAAGAGTGTTAGATGAATGAATTGGCACCTGAAGAAAACGCTTCATAGCATACGTGTGTACTTTTTCTACCTGTGGATTTTCTTCTACCCCCAAATTTCAGCTCCATAGGTAAGTAAAGGTTCTATCTGTGCATCAAAAATTTTTCCAAAATATACCACAATCCATACAATTCAGCTTTCTTAAGGATCTCAGAATTTCAATGACGCCTTTTTTACCCTTCCTTAAGGATTCTTCCCATGCATAACTAAATGTCAATTTTGTTGAAAATAACATTCCTAAATACTTGTACGAGTTGACAACTTGAACTTTTGTATTTCCATAAAACCATCTTTCGTTTAAAGATAGATGTCCACCCTTTCTGAAGACTACAATATTTGTCTTATCTAGGTTAACTGTTAAACATAAGCGATCTGCTTGCTTCTTCTTTTAAGACATTTAATTGGTTTTGTAAACCGACAACTGTTCCAGATAAAAGAATAACATCGTCAGCAAATAGTAACAAAAATATCTCTACTGCTCCGGGTATTATCTGAATACCATGTCTACCTTTACTTGATAACTCTATTGCTAGTTCATTAATGAAAAAAAGAAAACAACTGCGGACTCAGCAGACATCCTTGTTTTACTCCATTCGGACACTCGAAATAATCTGAATATTCACTCTTCACACGTACACATGCAAGCACCGAGTTGTAGATACTTCTAATGGCTGTATACAGTTTACCATTCACACCACTTTTACGAAGTACATTCCACAATACATTGCGATTTACAGAATCAAACGCTTTCCTGAAGTCTACAAATGCGACATAAAGCTTTGTATTACACAGTAAATATTTCTGTACCAGTGAGTATAGTGTAAATATATGATCTATGGTGCTGTATCTGGTTCTAAAACCTGCTTGTTCCTCAATAATCTTTTCTTCATTTTCTGCCCATTTTGTTAATCTTTTGTTTAGTATGTGAGTGTAGACTTTACTTAAAATGCTGGTTAGTGCTACTCCACGATAGTTATCGGATTGTCAGCGTCTCCTTTTTTGTAAATTGGTATAATAATCGATTTCGCCCATTCTAAAGGAAAAGTACCATTTTCAAAAAGCTTTGAAAATAAATGGACAAGAAAATCAATTACAGCTGAGTTTGCATGCTTCAGCATTTCAGCTATGATTTTGTCTGGTCCAGCACTCTTTCCTAATTTTAAATGATTGATACCAGCAACGACTTCTTCTCTAGATATAGGATTGTTAAACAATGGTTCCATTTCGTCATCTTCTTCCACCAAATTTGTAGTTTCTGTAGGATTATTATCAAAATTATGAAAACGCCCCAAAAATGATCATGCCAATTTTGTACTGATATCTCGTTATAAACAAAACGTTTTTTTTTATTAACAGATCTTATTAATGTCCAAAATGTCCTCGAATCATCATTGCATTTTATGATTTGATATTGCAATGTGTCACCACAAAATAATTTTCCTTCATGGACAAAATACACATTTAGTGAACTTGTGTGTGTGTGTGTGTGTGTGTGTGTGTGTGTGTGTGTGTGTGTGTGTGTGTGTGTGTGTGTGTGTGTGTGTGTGTGTGTGTGTGTGTGTGTGTGTGTGAGAGAGAGAGAGAGAGAGAGAGAGAGAGAGAGAGAGAGAGAGAGAGGTGAACGTATAGTGCATGACACAGAAACAAGTAAAAACAAACAAACAAATAAATGTAGGCGAGGAGCTAATTTTAACACAGAGTGTTGGCTTAGATTAGGAACTACGAAAACAAGTTGACCTTACTGCCTATCATGTCAACGGAACAACAAAAAATGGGAGTGTGTGGGAATGACGAGGAGAGGGAAGGGGGGCCTATGACATGAGGAAAATGTACGTAAACACACACACACACACACACACACACACACACACACACACACACACACACACACACACACACACACACACACACACACACACACACACACACACACACACACACACACACACACACACACACACACACACACACACACGCACGCACGTGTCACACACACACACACACACACACACACACACACACACACACACACACACACACACACACACACACGCACATACACACACACACATACACTTGTCTCACACACACACACACACACACACACACACACACACACACACACACACACACACACACACACACACACACACACACACACAACGCGTATATCTTTGATTTGCCCTTATTTAAAAAAAAAAAAAAAAAAAAAAAAAATCCTGTGCGAAAAGTCAGATTATCAATTGTTCTTATTCCTTCAGAGTACGGATGTTGCATACTAACTTTGGCATATGGATTTTTTTTTTTTCTTCGATGCCACAATGTCCGGTCACTGTTCGTGTCCAGCTCAGTCAGGAACCAGCCTTCAGGACATCAAAATCCGTGGCGGGTCGTGCCATCATGTCACGAAGTTTCTTGGAACACTCGTACAATTTTTTTTTCTTCTTTTCTTAACCAAATGTATTCTGTTATTGAACGGAACCGTCTGTAGTTGTTTAGTTCACAAACACCTACTCACACACACACACACACACACACACACACACACACACACACACACACACACACACACCCCCCCCCCCCCCCCCCCTGAGAGAGAGAGAGAGAGAGAGAGAGAGAGAGAGAGAGAGAGAGAGAGAGACACTTGACACTTTGACACTTTGATAGTTTATTGTCATTACCAAAAGGTCTTATGACAAGGGGGGTAACAGGGCAATAATACATTCTTCTTCCTTTCATTGCAAACAATATAACCCAGTTATTTTCAATGATCAATCCAATCAAAATAAGCAAACAAAGTACAAAATAGTCTTCGAATATCCTCATAGCCACGAGTACTCCTTTATCATTACAACAACAACAACAACAACAACAACAACAACAACAACAACATCAACAACAACAACGTGTACAAAAAGGGAAAATGTAGTATTACAGATTAATTCGACCATTCACTCAGTCACGCGATAACTGTTCTGCTGGTCTCTTCCACCTGTTTTAATTCGTATTTTCCGAAATCATGTACTTTTGTAGTTTACCTTTGTTACAAGTGCCTCTGTCTGATTTTCATGGCTTCGGCAATGAACCTAGCAACCGACTTGATCACACCATCGTCATCAGATGACAACAAAGAAGCAACATCTTGCCTTTCAAATGCATTCAAAGTGGAAAATGAACATTTTACACGCACTTCGTTGTATGCAGTACATTGGAATAAAAAGTGCTTTTCATTGTCAGTAATGAATCCACATGATGGGCATGGTGATTCTGTGGATGTTCCACACTCGAACCATCTTTTATTCGCATTAAAACCTAAAGTTCGTAACCTAAACCTCGTGTAATTGCTTCTATGCCATTTATCTGTGATAACATTGAGGAACTTTTCCGTATGGAATATATTCTCAAAAGAGAAGAACCAACGATATTTTTCTTTGCTTTCCATATTTGAATGCCAGTTCTGTTTAAAAGAACAGATGAGTCTATCTTTAAATTCTGTAATAAACTGCTGTTCGTTTCCCACGCCTTGGGTCATCCACACTATTCCAAAACCCTGTTCTGACAGCACTTTCTTACCTTGTTAGCCCAGTTATCTTTACCTCGTTCCATTTGCAAGAGCATCATGTCATAAACTTGCCTACACAAACGGGACTGTGGAAGCTTCAATATTTTCAACCAATATCTAACACATTTCACACAAAGATCTTATGTAAAGAGGGTACCTGCCAGTCTCTCCATATAAAAGAGTGTTAGATGAATGAATTGGCACCTGAAGAAAACGCTTCATAGCATACGTGTGTACTTTTTCTACCTGTGGATTTTCTTCTAACCCCCAAATTTCAGCTCCATAGGTAGTAAAGGTTCTATCTGTGCATCAAAAATTTTCCAAAATATACCACAATCCATACAATTCAGCTTTCTTAAGGATCTCAGAATTTCAATGACGCCTTTTTTACCCTTCCTAAGGATTCTTCCCATGCATAACTAAATGTCATTTTTGTTGAAAATAACATTCCTAAATACTTGTACGAGTTGACAACTTGAACTTTTGTATTTCCATAAAACCATCTTTCGTTTAAAGATAGATGTCCACCCTTTCTGAAGACTACAATATTTGTCTTATCTAGGTTACTGTTAAACAACATAGCGATCTGCTTCTTCTTTTAAGACATTTAATTGGTTTTGTAAACCGACAACTGTTCCAGATAAAAGAATAACATCGTCAGCAAATAGTAACAAAATATCTCTACTGCTCCGGGTATTATCTGAATACCATGTCTACCTTTACTTGATAACTCTATTGCTAGTTCATTAATGAAAAAAGAAAACAACTGCGGACTCAGCAGACATCCTTGTTTTACTCCATTCGGACACTCGAAATAATCTGAATATTCACTCTTCACACGTACACATGCAAGCACCGAGTTGTAGATACTTCTAATGGCTGTATACAGTTTACCATTCACACCACTTTTACGAAGTACATTCCACAATACATTGCGATTTACAGAATCAAACGCTTTCCTGAAGTCTACAAATGCGACATAAAGCTTTGTATTACACAGTAAATATTTCTGTACCAGTGAGTATAGTGTAAATATATGATCTATGGTGCTGTATCTGGTTCTAAAACCTGCTTGTTCCTCATATAATCTTTTCTTCATTTTCTGCCCATTTTGTTAATCTTTTGTTTAGTATGTGAGTGTAGACTTTACTTAAAATGCTGGTTAGTGCTACTCCACGATAGTTATCCGGATTGTCAGCGTCTCCTTTTTTGTAATTGGTATAATAATCGATTTCGCCCATTCTAAAGGAAAAGTACCATTTTCAAAAAGCTTTGAAAATAAATGGACAAGAAAATCAATTACAGCTGAGTTTGCATGCTTCAGCATTTCAGCTATGATTTTGTCTGGTCCAGCACTCTTTCCTAATTTTAAATGATTGATACCAGCAACGACTTCTTCTCTAGATATAGGATTGTTAAACAATGGTTCCATTTCGTCATCTTCTTCCACAAATTTGTAGTTTCTGTAGGATTATTATCAAAATTATGAAAACGCCCCAAAAATGATCATGCCAATTTTGTACTGATATCTCGTTATAAACAAAACGTTTTTTAATATTGCAATGTGTCACCCACAAAATAATTTTCCTTCATGGACAAATACACATTTAGTGAACTTGTGTGTG
>JADBJO010032301.1:0-15833 GCA_016801955.1 Conus betulinus
AGTCTGAAGACTGTGTCACAGATGAGACGTCAGAAACAAAAAAGTGAAGAAATGACACGCACTGAATGCAAGTCTCAGAAAAGAATTGTGAGCGTTGCACAAGATTCTGTGTGGATGATGAGTGGTGGTACACACTGGACCCCAAAGCACCTTGGTCTGGGCAGTACTGTCCATCAGGCTGCTAGGTCAAAGGAGTTGGTTCATCTATTTCACTGTGCTGGACACACACTGAGTTACAACAACATAAAACAAATTGACACAGCACTGGCAGAGAAAGCACTCTCAAGGCAATGGATCCAGCAACAGGAGCTGTGGTTCCACCAAATCTTCTGCCTGGAAGATTTGTACACTTCACTTGTGACAATACGACATCAGTGGTTTTCACCATGATGGATCCATGCCACTAAAGTTGCTGCTTGGCAGAGAGGCCCCGAAGGAGACATGGTGTTGAGGACACTTCAGCCTTAAAAACAAAGACTCAACCCTTAAAGTACCTGAGGCCATGGACAACCTTGTTCCGGCACATATTGTAGAAGGCCGTTTCAGAAGCTACAAATAATCTAACATCAAGCATGAGTGGTTCAATGTAACATCTGAAAATGAAAGTGCTGTTCAGGCCATAGCAAAGGACATGACTTTCAACCTCATGCGCAGCAAGGAGGACAGTGAGACAGGCTTATATGCCCATAACACAAGCTCCAGCTCATGAATTGGACTCCCTCAACACTGTCTTTCAGAGATGCAAGCACCTTGCTAACAAACTGGGGCAACACTATGTTGTGCTAACAGTTGATAAAGCCTTGTTCTGCAAAGTGATAGAGTTGAAATGGGCTAAAAAAGAATACCAGAACCTCTGGTTGTCGGGCTTGGTGGTCTTCATATCTCACTAAACTTCATGACGGTCATAGGAAATCACACGGAATGCTCAGAACTTGTGGAGTTATGGATAGAAAGCAATCTCCTTGGACCAAAGACCGCGGAACAAGTTCTGGCAGGAAAGTCGTACATCAGAGGCATGAGATCTCACAAATTAACTGTTTCAGCCATGTGGAGAATCCTACTTCCTCAGCTGTTGCAATTCATCAATGAAGAAAAGAGAGGGCCGAAAGAGGAGTTTGAAGATAATGTACAGAAGGAAGACACAGACGCGCTGCTGTCTCTTCTTGTTTCCAGCAGTTCAGAGATCTTGTGGATGACTTTGTTGCATCCCATGGTTATGCCAACTTTCAGTTTAGGTGGACTTACACGCAAATGGTGGAAATAATGCTAACCTTCACCGGAGCAAGCAGAGATGGTGACTGAAAGCTGCATCTGCAGGTATTTCACGTCCATGCTTCCATATATGATGCGTTATGACCACACTAACTATGCACGCTGGGGCTGTGTGTACGTGAGCGAAATGCAGCAACTGCCAGAAGAGGTCAAAGCTGAATTTGAAGCGGAAACGTTGTGGTAAAATGTGGGAAGCAGCCGTTCAACCAAGCTGATCCAGATCAAAGCGAGGAGTGGCTCAATGGGGACAGGGAAAAAGAGTGGCGGAATCGTGGATATCACAAAAACACCATCAGCTTTGAGCAGATGGACGCTGTCCTACAACATGGGATCCTACATTTCCTGTGAAACCAGGGAAGCTTTTGACACTGGTCTAGAGGATACTGTTACCCATAATGAGTGCAACAGAGGAAGAAGAAGGCAGGACAGGAAAGATGAAGATAGTGTGTTCATTACTCTGAAGAACTTCAAACTGTTTTCCAGCGATGTTCATAAAGAACTGCAAAACATTGCAACCAAAGATCTCGCCCACAAGAGCATCGAGGACTTGCTTACTGCACAGCAGAAAGGTCAAAATCAGTTGAACACGTTTGTTGATGAGAGGTTGCTCCCTCATACTGAAAAGAAAAAGTTTCGTGATGCTTGACAAAGAACATGCCACTAACTTTTGCAAGTCTGTATGAAGTAAAACAGAAGAATGTGCAAAGGACCAAACAGAAAACTATAAAGGCAGACAGGAAGATTCTTCAGAGATTGATCACTGCTCATGAGGCAGGACGGAACGTTGACCTCTCCATGGTTTTAAAACGCGAACTGATGCCAGTACCCTCTGCACTAGCAGAGATGAATGGGATGCTACGTTCTGGTTCAAAAGCGCTTCTGCTTCAGGCACTCACCCGTGAAGCACCCTGTCCACCAGACCTAGATGAGGCTGATCTTGGCGACAATGCCACACTTGTTGTTGATGGACAGGTACTCATCTGCAGCACTGGAAAACCCCCAACAAGCGACAACATTTGGAGACCTGGCAGACGTTCTCATCAATACTCTTCATCAAGCTGGGCGAGGTCTCAAACATAATTATTGATGTAGTTTTCGACCGACACAAACCAGACTTCCATCAAGACAGAAACACTGAAAGACGAGGTAAAGATTATCAGCCAATCGGAAAAAAAAAAACATTGATGAAGGCAGAGACATGCCCTTACCATCAAAGTGGGAGAACTACATTTTTCACCCTGAGAACAAGGTTGACCTGGCGAAGTTTGTGTCAAGACAGATCATACTGCATGCTCCAGTTGACCAAACTATTGTTGCGGGTGGTGGCTTCAGTGATGTCACACAGGTGGAGTCTTCAAGCCCAATACAGATGTACGTCCTCTGGAGACTTCACACGAGAAGGCTGACACTAGGATAATTCTGCACTGTGTACACGGTGAGGCTAAGGCAAGCAGCACTGATGTGTCCACCAGGGACATGGATGTTGCAGTTCTGCTGCTGGTGCATTTTCATCGCATCAAGTGTCCCAAGGTCTGTATAAAAGCAGGCACTGTCAAATCCAGAGAATACATCCCCATCCATGCTGTTATAGAAACCACAGCCATTGAAAGAGAGAAGCTCCAAAACCTTGCTGGATTTCATGCTTTCACGGCTGTGACACGACGTCATACTTCGCTGGACATAGTGAGACAACTTGCTTGAAGGTTTTCCTGCAGCAGCCTGAGCTGCTGAATTCACTGACAAAAGAAACTCTCACAGACGAGACACTGCTAAATGCTGAAGTCTTCATTTCAGTGTGTATGGAGTACAAAACTGTGACTTGGTGAACATGGCTCGGTCAGTCCTGTTTCCCAAAGCCCATGCACCAGAGAAACACTGCCTCCAGCATGCGATGCCTTGTTTTTTCCACACACAGCGGGCACACTATCAGACAGCTATCTGGCTACAAGCTCACCTGCAGCACCCCCCCCCCCCCCCCCCCTCCCCCTGCCAGAAACCATGGGCTGGAAACTAGAAGGCGGCACCTTGATTCCCGTTCTCAAGTCACTCCCATCAGTTCCTGAGGCATGCACTGATGTGATCTATGGATGCAAAAAGCAGTGCACTAGTCCCCGGTGCACGTGCAGAACAGCCAGTCTTCCTTGCACAGTAGCATGCAAGTGCAGTGACAACAATGTTTGTTACAACAAATGAAACGAAGTGTATGAGTTCTAGACAGTGTATCGGTGATTGTGACGGAAATAATGAGCCTAAATAATGAGCAAAAGTTACGACTCTAATTTTTACAGTTTCATTTGGCTGGCTTGAATAAAAAATTACAATAAGATGGAAGAATTCACTTAAGAAAGCAAACACTATTGAAATTTTTGGAGAAGTACCAATAGATTTGATTTACTTAATAATGACCCATTAACTACAAACACAAAGTCTTATCGATATTCTTCTCCCCAATCTTTCAATCTCTCCTCCCTCCCTCATTGACACACCACTCCCTCTTGAAAGTACAGAAACAGCTATTTCTGATAGGCTGTGAACGTTTTGTCTTTAATGGTAAAGAAATTATAGACAATAGATAAATCGAGAGTGCTTGAATGCGCTCACTCTCTCTCTCTCTCTCTCTCTCTATTTTGTCAAAAAAAGTTTTTGTTTCTAATTAACAGATTGTTTTGTTACTTAAGGCAAGGTAAGGAGAGAAGTGAACTGTGGCTCCGTTTTGATTTTGTTTGTAACTGCTGTCATGTTGTACTGGCTTGTTTTGTATATTTATGATTTAAAAAAAAAAAAAAGGTTGAATATTTTAAAAAAAAAAAAGGAATAAGGTGTGTTTTTTTCCTTTTAAATGTAAAATTTAACAATAATTAGTCAATAACAAAACTTTTTGTGGCAAAAGCAATGGAAGTTTAGTTACAGAATCCTTATGTCAGTATTTATGGCAGCCATTTTGAATGTGTTTAATTTCAGTGCAAAAACTAGGCTTTTGAAAGGTTGTCAGACAACAAAACTGAAAAGAGCCTGGTCACATTCTTTAGAATCAGATGTCTGACAATTCCTAACATTTGCCACCTTTTTGTTTTGGCCTTTTTTATGAAATTTGTCCTAGTCTACTACCCTGGGTTGTGCTTCAAGACTGACCTAAACCTTGTGTGTCTTCCAGTACGGAGAGGAGAATAGATCTTTGCTTGCACCAGTCCCTTTTCTCAGTTCATAGTTCCCCGTATCCCACCTCATTCCAGCAGTCCTGGTATCTGGCCTCGGGGCACTTTGAGCTATATCACTGAATGCTGTGTCAGGAATCTCACTCTGAAAACTTGCTTTTTGATTACCCTGGTTTCTGCATGCAGGGTCAGGGAATTTCATGCCCTCTCCAGGGACCACAGTCCATGCGATAGCATAATGACTCGGTATCCCTGTCCACATGCCCGACTTTCTAAGCCAAAACCGCCAAACCTGAAGAGCGGCCTCTGACAAATAACCTGCCTCCACTGGCCCTTTCATTGTCTGGTACCAGGCCCAGATGTTCAAAGGTGGATCAGGTTAGCTGTCCTGTCAGAGCGCTAAAGGTCTTCCTTCACAGGATGCAGTCGGACTCCCATAGTGTGCGCCTATGGCATGGGAGACTTGATGCCGCTGTAAAACCCCAGACGATAAGCTCCTGGCTTATATAGATGGGTCATCCACCAGGCTCATTTCTTTGGCCTGAAACCGCTTCTCCCCAGAGAGGATATCAGGGCACATGAAGACTGGGTTCTATCCACCAGTTTGGCCCTCTGGCACAATATTGTGATGACTGACATTTGTCATTCAGCAGGCTGGTAGACAATGACCACCTTTGGTAGGTTCCATCTCAGATATAGCTGTAGACAAAGAGGCTCTAGAGTGTTTGAATAGTAGTTGTGGCAGGCAAGGCCTCTTCCAAGTAACTTTCTCATTTTTGGCTGCATAAGTTTGAGCTTAAAAAAAAAGCTGAAGAAAAAAGTCAAAAGGAACTATGATGAAAAGCAGGTTTTTCATTTGTATAAGTCGGTCTCAGTTTTGGAACCTGCCAAAGTTCATTGAGACAATTGTAACCATGTGCCTTCAGGGTTGTGATGTAAAAGACGGCCACAGTTACTGTTCACAACCATGATTCGAGTGCATCGGCTCACTCAGGACTTAGCCCAGTGGGGCCCTATCATTCAGCATGAAGGCTACCAAGAGTGAAACGTGTGTGTGCAGCCTTAGTAGTGCCTGGTTAGTCTTTAATTCTTGTTCCCTTAAAAAAAAAAAAGGAGTTGGACTTCAAAAAAATGAATGCGAAAGGGCACTTCCATAAGGCCTAAAGAGATAATAGCTGCACCGAGTTATTGCTTTCATGCTCCCTTTTAACCCTTTGTGTTGTGCATCCCTCAGGGAATGGCTCTGTGCTTTTGGACATGAATTTATCTCTCAGCAATTGGAGAATTGCCTTTGTTTTGTATGTCTGTACAGTTTGGAAGGTCACTATGCTTTTGGGGCGCATTGTTATCACATCCTTGAATATGGTTTCATGATCATTTTGTTTTAGGACACATTGTCAAAAGGCTCTGTATACCATACTTTTTTCTCGCCCAAACAGTCATTTTATGACAAATTCAGTTTTTGGGACATGTCCTCAAAGGAATGGCTCTGTAGTCAGCTTGTTACATTTGACTTGTACATTTATGTCTGGACATTGCTTGGCTGTGACTTGGGATCATGGCAAAAATTTTCCTACTGAATTATTTTGTGCCCAGATAAGTACAAGCCCACTTGCTTAACTTTTTGGGTAACAAATGGATTTGGCCCTGGTAACTGCATTGACTTTTAAAGTCGTTGTGAATGCACATTGACTCTGTGTGAACAATTACTAAGCTACCAGACATAGGCTGGAAATCTCTGCTACGTTTTATTTCAGGGGTCTTCGCCTTTTCCATCGACTCATTTTGCTTTGATCGTTCATTGCATAAGGAAGAGTGGGGACAATCCTTAAACCTCTGGGAATCTTAAACATTTTGGCTCTGGCGCCAAGCTCTGGAATAAGTTTGACGGCAGCCTTATGCTCAAGTTTGAACTGGATCTCACCATCCTTTTCGATATTTGGTATTTGTTTGGACAGGTAGGTATGAAGAAAAGGATTTTTTCCAGTAATAATATGATATACTTATCTGTCCACACAGTACTTGCTCCCTCCTCCCAGCATTGGGAAAAAGGGAGAAACTTAAGTAAATTTGAAAAATTATTGAGTAGTCACTTATTTTCATCCAGTTTGGCGCAAGATGTGTGAGGTTTTGGAGTGAAATGAGTCTCATGTTACTCAAGGGAGACCACTCATGTATTTCTGTAGGTTTTGAAGCACAAGCTTCCCATACAAAAAATTATTCTTAGTTCTATTTGGGATTGGGGGCAAGGGGGGGAGGGGGGTGAGTGATTCCTGATGTTTGACATAGGAGAAAAGGCAGATGTCTGAAAAATCTTTTTGGTGGTAAATTCAGTTTAATGGCCTTTATAAATGTTGTCCTCCCTCTGTCTTTCTGTGTGTGTGTATGAAAATCTTTAAGGTGGTAAATTCAGTTTTGGGGCTTTCATAGTCTTTCTTTAAACATTGTTTTTCCTTTCTTTTTCTCTGTGTGTGTGTGTGTGTGTGCATGTGAGAGAGATTGTATAAAACACAATAGTAGATGAAATTGCTTTGATGGATTAACTTTGGGACTAATAGTAGACTCTGGAATTGTATATGTTTACTGCAGAATACCCTTGTAATTTATATTTCCTTCAGTTGTGAAATACAGAAAGAATACTTGGCTTCACAATAGAGTAAAAATCCATTCACAAGAAAATAGAAATGGATCTTCCTTCCACCTTACCCACATCCCCATCAGCCTACCTCCACCCTAGGTGCCCCTTCTCAACCCCTACCCCATTTAGGTATGCTAGCCTGATCTAGTGCCAGCTTGAATCTAAAAGAGTGTGTGTGCAGAGCATGTATTCTGTTTACCTATGGGCAGTGATATGGAGTATTGTGTCATCTCAGTATATTATTGTATATAACCCTCTATCTCCACATCCTTGTTTGTGCATTTTTCTAGTCTCTGTTGTCTCTGGTCAGCAGTTCTCTGTTTCATCTTTCTCATGTTGAATGCGATTTGACTTGGTACACTTATTTTGCACTATCATCCATTTCTTTCAGAAGGAAAGAAGTGTCTGTATTTTTGTCATTTGAATTGCAAAATTTCTGTGTGCATTTATTAGAATTAGAGATTTATTTTGTGAAGTGCTGTCGAATGTTGCAGTGGACGTTATCAAGGTTAGTGATGGATGACAGGGTACATAACTCTTGTGTGCGGGAACTGATGGAAGTCGGTGATGGTGATATGCTGGATGGTACTTTTCAGACTGTGAACCCGATTCTCAGATTTCATGATCATTCCATATCTGATGATTCACAACAGTGTGGATTAATTTGCATAGTAGTTTATGAGAGTTTGAACTTTCATCTCGTTTATATTGCGCGACTTTGAATAGTGATCCAGACCACATCAAAATCAAATTGCTGTTTGGATGTGGTGACAGGGCTAGAACGAGTTGGAAAAGGATGCATGTGATCTCACAATTCCAAGTTGGCTGTATTATGTGTCTTGTTTGTTGTTTTTGAAGTATCAGCCTTTTTTTTGACTAGGACAGTCATCAGGACCATTACCTAAATTTACAAAATGTCATTTACTTTTTTTTTCAGGCATCCCTTCATTTTTTCTCTGCAATTCTGTACCTTAACTGTTCGAAGTTTGTTCATTTTCCCTTGAATTATGGTTTCAGTTTCTCCACACAGGTGTTTACAGTAGACATATAAAGCACCATCTGTAAGGCCCAAGTCACAGGAATGGCAGAACAGTGGTGACATACGGTTGCAGCACAGTGTATATTGTGTGCTGTAACTTCCGTGAAAAGCAAAGGTGTCAAGTCGGGCAAAAGGATCTTCACTTGCTGATAAATGTGCGCATCAGTCAGGCAGAATGCAGCATGGTGGGTGTCCTATCAGGCAGATTCAAAATGCTGCTTGCTCTAAATTCTGTGCACGTCTAGGCGGGGTACTTGTCGCCTGGAAACATGTAAAGGCTTAATATATGTCAGAAGGATGATGCCAGTAACAGATTTCATGTCAGTGAACTGTTTGTCAGTGTTTGGTTTTAAATTCAAACTCAAGGATTCACTGCCTGATGTTTTATGTGTAGTATTCTCCATCATGCAATGAAGTAAACTGTAGGATTTACCATTAGTTCTAGCGTTTGTAGTGTATTTCTCCTGTTTTAGTAGATTTATACAATTAGAAAGTGGGATGCTTAAAGCTGCTGCTAATCCTCTGAAAACGGCATGCAGCTGCCTATATGACAAGGCAGTTCAACAACAGCCTTTCAGTCTTTTCTCCCCATGACATGCAGTCAATATCTGCCATTTGCTTCTGACTATGCATGTGCCAGGTAAAAAGTAAACAAGCCAAATAACGAACCAACGGCATGAAGTTGCCAGGCACCTATACTTGTTAAATGACCCACCTGCATAATGGAAATGAATGCAGAAGCTGAAAGTTGTTACATTATTTTTGATACATGACCAGCATCTGCTGTAGTGATCACATTTTGTTTCCTGGTTTTGGGTATGATGGCTGAAATGTTAAAAAGGTTCAGAGAAAGGCAATGATTATCCTAAGGAACAGTTGATCGCCCAGTAGTAATGTATTTGCAGACATATCTGTTTGTCAAGTAGATAATGGTTTGCTATCACTGACCAAACTGCATTTGCCATTCACAGGAGAAAGATTAAATCATTTTTTTTTTATAAGAAAAACAACTATGATCTTTTAATGTGGATTAGTGGTTGTAGATATGAGATATATTGTGTGCATTCATGGTTTGAGATATATTGTGTGCATTCATGGTTGCAGCTGTCTTAAAACCTATGTTGAAGGAAAATATGAAGCCCGTTTCAGATTAGACACTTGTAGAGTCGAAACTGGTTTAACAAAATCAAAGGGACTGACAAAACTTTTTCTTTTTAGACAGCATTTGTTGCAGCTGGAGTGCAGATTTTGACTAAAATCTTCTCTTTGTTTCCGAATTTGAGATGTACTAACAAAGTTGCAATAGTATTGGTGATCACAGCTTGATGTATTATTGTAAGATATTCCAAAATGATATATCCAAAGTGTTTTGTTTGTAATAGTGAAACCATACGTCAGGACTGAATTAGAGAGAGAAAAAAAAGCCCCCCAAACATCATGCAGTAATGCATCAATTTTTTTCAAGCGCAGTGAGTTGATGAGGTTGCATTCAGGGTTATGTTGGGAACCAAAAACAATTCAGAAAACAGAGATTTTTTAAAATATGATTGGATTTAGTTTTGCTCATACAAATTTTATTATAACCAGCTTCAGTCTGTTTCACTTGTCTTTGGAGCATACTTGATGGCTTGTTCATTGAGCTTGTTTGTTTAAGAAGAGTTAGTCTCCAATGAAAAATGTTGGTTACCAGTGGATGCATGTATATGGACTATAGCTGTGACACCATCTGTTAAGAGCTCTCAGCAAGTGCGTATGCAGCTTAAATCCTATTGGCAATCGGATTTGAATTATTATGCAAACTTTTTGGTTTATGAACTTGTGTGTGTACAAGTAAAGTTTGAAAACATAACTATTACCTAATGAAAGTAATGCTGCCAAACTGGAACAATAATCTTAGTTTGGTCAATGTGGCTTCTTGTGTACAGTGAATATTGCATTTCAGTTCGATCAGTATGTAACATGTTTGTGAAATGATTTCAAATGTTTGGATAGTGAGAAAGTTTTCTTTTTAGAACAGGCTTTCCTGGTATGAATTAATGAATCTTGACGGACTGATTACTTCTGTGTGTAATCACTATGTGGAATGTGATTTTGATTATCTAATGTAACAAAGTTATGAAGGGTATCAAACATATCGCTTTTGACTTTCCTGTCTTTTAATGTGATGGCGATTTCAGTTTTTGTGATTTGTATGCAGCTATCAGAAATTATTCTTTGAAATGTGAAAGATTGTACACATTTATATGGTTTTTTCTCTTGCCTTTCATCTTTTGTGGGATACGTAGATCGTATACTAAAGGCTTTAATCAATGTATGATATATGTATATGTATGGTTAGTTTGCTTGTGACTTTTGTAATGGTTAATTCATTGGTATCTGGTATGTAAAACTTATCAGTTGGTCACAATTTGGAGTATTATTTTGGGAGATTCACAGGTTCAAAATAAGAAATATGCAAATGGATTTTTAAAATTTTAGCCTTGCAACTAATTTTCAGGCACATTCAGTTGAGTTATGCAACTGTATTTTCTTTAATGCATTTAATGGCTGAAAATGAGAACACTAGTATAATTATTGCCTTTACTTGTGCTTCAATTTAAAAAAAAAAAAATCTTTGTATTCTAAATCGAGCTTTTCTCTCTCCAAGCTGCCACTCCCCTCTATTCATTTCTCAGTTATGAATCTCGGGGGGGGCTTATTCCTGTATTTCCTTCCATTTGTGTAATGAAAAAATGGTAATTTTCTAATGCTGCATGTGAAATTCTTCAACCCTGGAATAGAGTGGCACAGAAGGATTTAAATGCAAAAAATTGGTATTAAGACAGTGGGATCAGTTTGCAGAAGAAATGTGTAAATCTATGGCAGGCAATAAGCAAAGTCAGTGGTGAAAATTCAGAGTTTACCAACAGTCAAAAGTGGCTGCAATGTTGGCATTACAAGTGAAGATGAAATATTTCAGCTTGATAGCTGTGATTGCTTTTTGAATCTAATTGTTTGGTTACAAAAAATTTTTTTTTTGCTTACTTCATTCTTCGGTGTTGTGACTTTGGGTAATAGCTTATATATGAATGAATGTTTTTTTTTACATTAGAGAATATATATTAATGTTTGAAATCTGTGCACCGTCCAATATTCAGTACATGCCTTGTGGTGTACATACTGTTAGTTACAACTGCGGTGTTGTCAGTGCAGTTGTACAGTGTTGCAAACATGCATTTCTTGGCTTACAGTTCATTTTCAGAAGTCACACAGACTACAAAAATGTTTAAAACTGTGTGGTGGGCTGTGGATGCTGATCAGTTGAGGAGACTAACAGTTATCTATATCTGTATGGTAAATAACAAAAATGAATTCAGACCTAGGGTTCAATCCCAAACATTTTGAAACGAGCTTTATCCCTTTTTTTCCCAGTAATAAAGAAAATGAATTGGCTGCTGAATTAAATGAACCAGTAATTAAAAGGTGACAAGCAGGCTGTGGGTTTGAGTCCCTCCCGAGAGGCATTTATTTGAAACTTCCTCCTCTGATGATGCCTACCCAGAGTTGAGAGTGCAGTGGGCTTAAATGAGGAGCCTGGAGTTACATGGCCGATTTTTACTTTTGTTAAAGAATACATTCTGACCAGTATAGCAGAGTGTTTATCTCCCAGCCTTGTTGATGGACGATAGCACATCACTTTGAAGGTCAGATTCACATCTTCCAATGTTTGGATACGGCATTATGCTAGACTTATGGGAAAGATATTCACAGAATCTAGGGCAAGTTGGTATGCAATGGAAAATCCCACTACAGTTGAATGCATCTGTGAGCATTGCTCAAGAGTTTTTGAATAATCTTGCATTGCACGAGTAGTTGAGGAAAAATGCACTATCTCCATCTTGGAGATATGAAGGTTCCACCCCATGTTAAGAGTGAATTTTCCAAACGAACACCAAAGTTTTGAATAAACTTGCCATGCAATGCACAAGTAGTCTGGGGGAAAAAATGAATTGGGCCAGAATGCCCTCTCCACCCCATGTTACAAGTGAATTGTTTTTGAACAAATGAATGAATGCATAAACCAAGACTGACTTCTTTGAATACTTGGAGGCATAAATGGACCCGGTTCGGTTTGCTATCAGTGCCATGCTTGTGATGGGTAAAGTCTGGATGGACACGGTGGCGCCCTCTGGAGTGTGATTTAGCAATTATTGCTGTAGGTAAGGAGCCAAGTAGGTGTCTGTATGTTGAATCAGAACCAGGTGCCACAAAATAACTTTGCAACAGTACAGTGTCCTCAAGGTGACTTGCCTCATACTGCTCTTGAGACTACCCAAATACAGGATGGGCAAATGATAGGTGTGCTGTTATTCCACCTGCAGGACACAAAAGGTAAGGCGACAAAAAGCTGAAAAGAGGGCGAGGTTAGTAGTAAGGAACTGGTGTAAAAACTATATTAGCTCATCCGAATAGCAAGAACAAAACTCAACTAAGAAAGACCACCAGATGGTGAAAGGCAACTTTGCATGCAATATTATAGCACACATAAAAGTACTGCCATTTCACACAATCTTACAGATATGAAAATGCATTACTCTAACTTGTCAACATGTCTTCAAGTGCAAAAATAAAAAGTGGAACATACTTATGTGTGGTTTTCTTTACAAAGTGTGCAGGATCTGAATGTGTGAACAAAGCATGTGCATATTCATAGCAACATCTGCAGAAGTGAATCCAGTTCTGAGAATTCTTTTGATTCTCCAAGTTGTAATCAAACATACCAGTTAACTCCTTAAAGAGTACCCAAATCTGGTAATTGTAGCCTTCAGAGATCAGACAACACAAACTGCTAATAAAAAAAAAAGCAGCAGTAGCTCAGAATGAAAACTAAAACGTCTACAGACAATTCCCAGAAGAGTTAAGCCTGATTTTCTCACCATTTTCCCCCCATCCACGCGTTTGAAATGAGAAACCACTTTTCTCATATTCTGTGCACAAACAAAAATGGTCGTGCGCTGAATATGAAAAGATAATTGGGTTCTTGTGCTGCTGAATATGAGAAGATAATTGGTTTCTTGTTTTCAAAGTACCACTTGTTTTTGCCTGAAGAGAGAGGTAGGAGGTCGAAATGCATTGTGTCTTGTACTTGGCGATTAAGTAACCCCCTCTTTCTAAATTTTTCAGGGCTGTTAATGACATGGTACTGCTCTAGTATATTTTAAAGGCAGATATGACTGAACTGCATAGAGCACCAGCTAGTCTGCTCATTCATTTATCACTCCCAGATTTACAACAAAACTGCACATCTATGTCTACATCTATCTGCATAAGTGTGTGTGCACACATGCACTTGTACACACAAAGTTAATCAAAAATATTCAAATGTAAAAGAGGAATACATGAACAAAGCCATCCCTCCTGACCTTGCAGAATGGACAGCCACTTCCACTGTAATCAGCGTTTTACAATTTTCACCCACGTAACATAAAACTGCTACAAAAAAGCAGGCATGGCATTAATTGTGACCTGGGGTGGGTAGTTTAAAAAAAAAAAAAGAATGTCCTGGGACAAGACAGAAGTGTGATCTATGCTGGTAGAAAAAAATAGACAACAGCAAAAAATAGGATAAGGGGAGGGATTAACGAAAAGAAGGGGGGTAAAAAGAAAGAAAAAAGGCAGAGTCAAAGAAAGTGACAGAAAGATGAGTTAGTAGGAGCACAAAGAGAACGCTTGCGATAAAGCGAGTGATTGCGATAGCGCGAGCGCTTGTAAAGAAAGCGCTTGCTTGGCGTTGAGGTGCACAAAGAGAGAGATTGTACAGCGCGCTCGCGACTGGTAGAGCTAGGCCATTTGGCAGTATGGCGGATTCAAGTGAAGACGAACTTTTGCTGCTGGACAGTGTTCTGCCGAAAATTATCCTAGGAAAACGCAAAAGAGTGGGCGTTCATGAGATTAATCAAAGAGGGCGAACGGAAAGTGAATACCATAAATTGTTTCTTTTGCTTAAAAGGAGCCCTTCTCGTTTTCATTCCTACTTGAGAATGAGCCATTCAAGTACATCCATGTTGGTCAGACTGTCACTGAGAGACTGTGAGAAAATGCGACACACACCGCACTCGCCAGACTCGAGACAACACGCGACGGGGCACCAGGAACACGCTTGCTCCGAGAAAGAATTAACTTTTGATTCTTGACGCTTTCTAAGCGTCGCTTCAAATCGCAGGCGCGATAAAGCGAGCGTGCTTTTTGTGCGGCACAAGCAAATTTGGAGCAACATTTCAAGCGCTTGTCCCAACGCGCTCGCTTTTATCGCGAGCAAGTGTTCTCTTTGTGCTCCCCTTTACTGACACAGATGTCCAGAATGCAGCAATGCTATTTGTACTGAAAAAGCCCTCAGAATCCTTTTCTTTTTTCCTGAGAAAACCCACTTGGCAAA
Source organism: Conus betulinus (assembly GCA_016801955.1). Taxonomy (NCBI): domain Eukaryota; kingdom Metazoa; phylum Mollusca; class Gastropoda; order Neogastropoda; family Conidae; genus Conus; species Conus betulinus. The sequence continues at coordinate 14,520 of JADBJO010032301.1, forward strand.
AAAGAAAAAAAAACAAAATGCCCATTCTAAATCTCCAAATTAAGTATGTTCATTAAAACATAATGATCAACAGCATGTTGGAGGAGGAGCAAAATACAAGTATTGAGCACCTAACCTTGGGGCAGTAAATGGAATATCCAGCCTAGAACTGCTCCTAGTATTCGTATTGTTCTGAGAAATTTACCCTAAAACACACCTACTGCCTTTGAAAGGCTGCAGTGGACAAAGTTTCCACTGCAGCGCTGTCAAATTTAGTATGCAAAATTCTAACACATCATATTTCATAATGCAGAGATGTCACATGTTTGGAATGCATGTTGGTGTCATTGTCACCCTGTTTGTCACAAAAACAATGGGACATCAAACGTTGACAATGTTACTATGATAGACCAGACAGACAATAACATGGTCGGCATGCATTTGTTAGTATAAATCATCAAAGGGTGGCCTACCTCAACTTGTAAACAGCAGTCCTGGTTCAGTAAATCCAGTTTGGGGTGTCACAAAGTGTCACATGATTGTCACATACTCAAACATGCGGCCAGGTAACTTTACGGTTTTTTTTTTTTTTATCCTAAAAGGTGTGTGTTTGTCACTACTTAACGATTTTTAATACCGGACTATACACAGTCACAGAAAGAAGTAAACTCCATTATTTACACTCTGATGTGGTGTCTGGTCACACGCAACAGGAAGGTGAGTGTCACCCTGTCACATGTCACCAATATGGTAAACACTACTCTTGATCCATGGTTTCTACCATATTTGCCGCATGGCAGAAACCGTGGTTTCGACATCACCCCACTGATCCATGGCTCACTAAACCGAAGATCTGTCGACCAGTAGCACCAGAGTCTTGGCAGACGTTAGATTCCATCGTGACGAGCACAACTATGTATGCGCGCATCTCAGCAGGTGTCATATCCTGCCAAAGTGGGTCAAGTTGCCCCCGCTTTGTCATCTGCTGCCTGGCGTACAGGTTCGTCTGGTAAGCAGCCGTAGTAAAAACAACTGCGGCAGGAAGAGAAAAAATAATCCAGAGGTGTAGCCGTGTCTGGCAAATCATGATCTGGCCCCAGTCTCTTCCTCAAAAAGCTGAACTACAGGTGTGGAAGTGGCCGGTCGCCACGTGGTCACAAACGCAGACAAAGCCACATCATCATCTTCATCACTTTCTTCACCTTCTTCTCCCTCTTCTTCCTCTCAAACATCCACATCACTTTCATTGAACTCCTCTCTTTCATTTCTTTCTACTTCTTGTAGTATTTCATCCAACTCCTCTTCATATAATCCTAAAAATCGCCGTCAGTAGAA